>JAMAKE010000072.1:71066-122855 GCA_023628695.1 Nectriaceae sp. PG4201 | reverse complement strand
ATTGAGATTTTTAGTTAGAAGGTTAAGAATTGTGGGCCGCTCGTTTGGATGGGCCGCTCGATTATCATATACGTTATTATTTCTTATAAAATAAATAAATTTATAATATTTTAGCTTAATAAAATATTTTTATTTATATTAAAGGATTTTTATAATATTTCATTTAATCCTTTCTTCCTTTAATATTATATTATTATTTTTTAATACTTAAAACCTTTAAAAAGTAATAATAATTAAAAAACATTCTTATAAGCAGCTTAAAGCAGCTATAAATAACTAAGCTAATTAAAGACTTAAAGAGTTTTACTTAAAAAGATAAATTAAAGCTTTTAATAAGCTTATAAAGACTAGAAAACTCTTTCTTTTCTTAGGGTTTAAATACTCTATTTAAGACTAACTTTAGATTATAATAACTAAGGTCTAGTCCCTTACAGCAGGAAAATATTTCGCTCTCTCCCCCTTTATACTCCTTATATTTTATATACTTAAACAAAAAATTCATCAGGTTCTGCTATCAGAGCTGCCCAAGTAATTGGGTTAATATCTTGAAGCCAGGAGCCATCGTCCCATGCAGAGGATGGCTCATGATCGTTATCATTATGATTGTAATTCATGTGACGGTCGTTCTCAGCTAGATCTCGCTCACTCATGGATCTATCAACAGTCCAGTTGGTCTCTAGACGTTGCTCCAGTCTCGACCGCAATTTTCGTGTGAGTCGTGCCGCCGTTCGAGCCACACCATGCTTCTCCTCGCCCATTTCAAAAATAACTAATGCGTTATGGAGATCGGCTATAGCTAGTCCTGCCTCTTTGCTGCCGGGGAACGTTACCGCGAAAGCCACCGTCACAAGCACCGCGCTCCACTCATGAGAATACAGCTCAAAGCAACCATACAAGCAATCTGAGGTTGTAATGGCATCAAAGACGATGTTGGTGGTTGCCCTTGCGTGTTGGAAACAAGTTCGTGCCAAAGAATCCAATTCTGAAGCTGTAGGGTGATTGTGGACGCGCGCAGCTAGCGCATCACTCAAGAATGGCCGATGTAACAACATAAGGATTCCATGGTACTGAAGAGACAAGCGAACGTCCTGCCTCCGCTGCCACGCAGGAATTGACAAGCGAGTACTTGGGAGCGGTACATCAAGCTGAAGACTGAACAATCCGTTTTCCTGCACAATCTCGTCTTTCCAGGTTTTCAGGGGTTGCAGTAACTCAACCAGTCCAGCCGCAGTCGCGTATCCCTTGTTGTGACCCCGCAGATGGATGGCTGATGCTGTAAAACCCCCAAGCTCCCTGACTTGTAACAGAGCGCGACCCAGGCGAGCGGACCATATGTGATGCAAACAGTGCCCAGTAGTATGTTTTTCGACAGCGGGAAAATGGCATGATACGTCAGCCAGATGTACTGATACCGGCATTTGCAGCTCCATTGCACATTTCAGATCTAGCTGAATAAGTGCCCACCATGTTCTTCGTCGGCATTCGGCTTCCACGGCGCAGTGGACGGGGAGGCTCTTGCACTCGGCGTCTAGTTTAAGCGCTTGTGCCACGCGAATTGCAAGGCCGATGATGGTGTATGCAGTCTGATACTGGCCTGCATTCAAGAGATAAACGCTCATGAGAACATATGTCTGCACCGTTGTAAGCAGAGGATCTGCTAGTGTACCCGCTTCATCAAGGGTCCTGCGGCATCGTCGAAGGTAGCAGAAACCGGCAAGTCCCACGTCACCGTGGTATGAACACCGAGCTCTTCTGAGGCCCAGAACGCGAGAGACCATGTCTGAGCCATGGGCATACTGCAAGGATAACGCGGTCAAGGCATCTAAGAGCGGAGGAAACCTTTTCTGCTCGCCATCTTCCGCCCACAGGCTCTCGCAAGACTTATCAAAAACGTGCCTGTCAAGGATAGGCATGTCCAAGTGCAAAGTGCTCCAATAAAGTTCGAGCAAACATTCGATTTCGGCTTTAGAGAACGATGTTATCGAAGGGGCATGCGATTCAAGGGAACTAGTATGGTAAACTGATATTGGACCTTCGTGCTCAATGTAAATTGGATCGCATGGGGATTGAAGGATTGTCTCTGATGCGGAGCAGAAAAAGGCGTTGATTTGCGAGGTGATGGACATGTTGGATCCTTCGTCATGTAGCAGGATACCCTTTTGTGCATATGGTATTGAATGATGGGCTTCACACAAGCTCCGACATCTGCTTACGTCTTGAGTTGTCGAGATAGCTGCATTCTTCGACCCCTTTGTATTACTCTCGTCTTCTCTTGGTTCGTTACGAGTCGGAGTGAGCAACGAGTCTTGCGAAGTCTGAGCACTGTTTCTGGAATAGTGAGGCAAGGGTTCATTGCTCCTCTCTCTGGAAAAGACGACATAGTCAGTTTGATTGTGAGCAGACGAAGGGCAGTGTGAAGAAGGGTGACGAACAATGGGGTTCGCGGGTGGTGGATTTGTAAATCCCCAATTCTTCGGCAGGCGACTTTTCGTGCCTGGCATTGCGAGCACGGCGTGTCATTGTCGCACTTTACACGGTGTGCTCGACAGGACCGACACGCCCTGCCTCGCATTTTCCGCCTTGACGACCGAGTGCTAAGTTCAGGCAACTCATCTGTTCCATTCACAAAGGTGTATTGCATAGTTCGCGCTGGAAGCAAAATTTGGCCTCACCGGAAGGGGGTGTCGAATCGTGTAGATGTTGGGAAGAACTTGAGTATGTTGAAAGTGGGGGGAAGATGCTTCCTTATTAGTACATCTACTGGTTGCTGGTAGCACTGACTCGCTCTCGCGCCAGGCCAAGCATTCATCATGTGGGGAAGTGTGGAGTGCGGGTCCCTGGAAAGAGCGGAGATTCTTTCTCCCTTAGCAAGCAGGAGAGGAAATTGCGGTGGTTAAGAAAAAACCGGAAATAAACACCACCAAGAAACAGCCCTTTTCCACCAAAGCTTACACCAAAGCTATTTCTGTGTGACTTTTTCCCCTCTCCTAGCGAGGGCCAGAAAGATGTTAGCTAGTGGCTGCACCAATTGATTCCTTTCAGGTTCAATTGACGGAGACGAATAAAAACGAAAACACTATTCAAAGAGGACACATGAGATCGTTGTTGTATGCATTGGCGAGGTCACGGTGACGCGAAACGTGTGAAGTGGCCTGAAAAACTGGTTGATGGAGAATTTTGCTATAGGTGTCGATATCTTAGCATACAGCTGCCCTTCAGGATTTGTTGCCAGGAAAACCAATCAACCAGGAGAAACAGTATCGACACCCAGCCATCCCCTTCCCCCCATGACAGCATTTCTCAAGTTACTAGGTCTTGAGCACACTGAAGCCTTTGGTACGGTCGAAAAACTCAAGTGTTCCTGTCAACAGTCATAGTCAGTGCTGCAAGCATAATTCACGAGCCGATGAGGCTTACTTGGCTCAGACCACAACGGGATAGTGGCCTCATGATAAGGCTCATAGTAAGGCTTTTTCATCTGCACCTACAGGTTCGGATTAGCCAGCTGCCTTGAAGATAAACCAAGGTAGGCACCGCATACCTCCTCAAACCACTTCCTATCCTTGGACCAGATTTCCAAAAACCGAAATCTTCCGGGCTTGTCTTGGCTTTGAAAGACTTCGAATGACAGCAGCTCCGGTTCTTCTATGCATCGATCATAGCAAATATGCAACCCTTCGAGAAATTTGTCCATATTTGACGGATCGACAGTTATCGTGACCAGCAATATCGTTTTTTGCTCAACTCCATCTACATGGGCGGAAAATGCCATGGTGTCTCGAACGTAATTGGTGGAATTGTGTCGCTCCTCAAACAGCGATCTTGTGCGAGTGACCAGAGCTTACGCAATCGTAAAAGAGAAGAGGAAACTCGGGGCCCTAAGATAAATGCTCTTATATCAGCAGGCAATCAAGTCTGCTACGACATACTAAGATAACAAACAACAGGGTGGCCTACCATCAATCAGATTGCACGGACTCGGAAATCCGGAGTCCCAGCTGGCACTCTTCGGTCGACGCTAGCTATAAGGAGACGACCCAAAGGAGATAATAGGAAAGGACTAGTCAGGCTCGATATACAGCATGTCACCACTTTCACCCCGCAATCCCGCAAAGGCTGGATGTGTGGGGCTCGGGGCCGGGTGACCCCTCACCGGCAATGATGGTTATAACACTCCTCGGTTTATAATAGGGTTGGCACCGTCAAATTGCATCGAGATTCAATTTCGAGCCACAACCTTAGAGAAAGCACATCTTTGCACCATTATCATCATTTCGGCGGCAGGTGACGCAAAACTAGAACGTCCAGCCGAGTCTTGTCTATTAACCTATAAGGTTTCAGCACGCTGTACAGTCGACTGGCCATGTTGGAAGTATCGCTTGCCGACCAGGTCGGTATCGTCACGGGTGCCGGATCGCCCCACGGTATAGGGCGCTCTCTTGTCTTGTCGTTGGCCTCCGCGGGCGCCAAGGTGATTTATGCCTGCGACATCAATTTACAGTCTATGAAATCCCTTCAATCAGCTTCGGCGAAGTATCATCCAGATTGTATCGTAGAAAGTCGGTATCTGGATGTGTCCTCGGAAGAACAGACCGTTGCCCTCCTCCGGGAGATCCTGCGGAAGCATGGCCGTTTCGATTTCTTTTTTGCCAATGCCGGCTACTCCGTCTATAGGTATCCAAATCCTCATTCCCCAATGAGTGCTAGATAACACCGCTGACTCGAGTTCATTTTCTGACAGGACATTGGATGACCTGTCCGTAGCCCAGTTTGAAAGAGCTATCGCCGTCATGCAAACGAGTGTGTATCTCGCTACGAAGTACGGTGCTCAGGCCATGTCCGTCACTTCAGTTGATAAGCCCAAAGGGAAGGGCTCAATCGTCGTAACCTCTTCATGCGCTTCATTTTCGGGATCTTTCACTGACGTTGCCTACTCCACGGTCAAAAGTGCCTGCAACGGTCTGGTCATGAGTGCTTCTGTCCATTTATCCACAAGCAATATTCGCATCAATGCGGTAGCTCCGGGTTGCACGCGGACAAGCATTTTCACGAACTCGGAGTTGTTGGAGGCAGGACAAGTTGATGCAGTGGAATCCGACAAAGAAGCCATAACTGCCAATGCGGATCGGTTTTTCAGAAGAGGGGGACTTGTCGATCAAATTTCGGGGTATTATTATAACCGCATTATCGAGCCTGAAGAGATTGCGCATATTGGAGTATTCTTGGCCTCTGACCTGGCTACTGCCATCAATGGGCAAGTAATTCTTGCAGATTGTGGAAAGATAGCCGCCGGACCAGGCGAGAGCTTCACAGGGCCGATCCCTCCTGTGAAAGGTCTTCTTTGAATAGCATCTTATTGTAACCCTCAGTTGCAGTGATCGAATCTGATAGCCACACCAGAAGTAATGTAGTTTCTTCCCCAAACTTGAGGATCAGATTTCAAGTCCAAGTTTCTTGTAGCGTATTAAATAAAACCCGAACTCAATATGATTTCAGAGGGCACTCAAATCTCAGGAGTTCCATGTATTGTCTTATCGTAGGCCCAATCAAAGGGAAAGCTAGGGAACACAACTAGACCACTCCTATTGAGATATCAAGGTGCTAAAACAGCCTAATACGCAATGCGAATATCGACTTGCACTGTTTCCTTTCTCGCCCACGATCCTGAGTAGTCGCTGCTTTAGCCTGAGCCGGGGGTGAGCTCGGGGTGAGCCAACAAGAAATGTGGGTCGGCGGTTGCGGTTTCAGCCCCCGGTAATTGACAAAAATAGAACAACCCCATAATAAGTAACCTCACAGATGCTAGCTCATCTACGTATGGCTCGCTCAACCCTTGCTTTGATGAAATTGGAGATAAACACACAGCATCTCATTATCAGTTGCCGGTATATCCCCTCAGTTTAGATTGTCCTAGCGTTTATGTTGATTTCACAATAACATCCATACCATGCTGATCAAATGAGAAACTTCTGGCACTAGACCGACGTGGTTACTTATCCAGGACGTTGAGTTGATAGATGGTAAGTCCGACGAAACAGACGGACAGCTTCTCTACCACCCCAATAGAACGCAGAGGAATCAATACGGCCAACGATGGATCACTTCAATCTGCCTTGCCGGCGCCGGAACGTCACAGGGTTAGCCTGATGACAGCAACACCGAGGCAAACATATCCACATCTAGGCGCCCTTACACATCCGAGATCAACCGGAAGGAAGGATACCGGCTCGGCCATTCCTTGAGATGGAAGGTAGTATAGGAGGGCAGTGGTCCGAGATGATCGTGGCGAGAGGGCATTGGATGGAAGTCTCGGTGGCTAATGATGATGGCGGAGTTTATCTCCCTGAGCGTGAGATGGCAGGCGCATGCTTGCGCCTCGGAAGAACGGTTAGGTGTTCTCAGATGAAGGATGAACATATGATACTTGAATACGGCCTTGATTGACAAAAATAGTATAGTGAGCCCCTGAGATTCAACTCGTGATATCTCCAGGGCCGCCAAAGTTAGTTTCCTTCTTGCAGTACACTTGCGCCTCAGGCTGCCCATGGGTGCCCTGTGATAATACCTGGATGTAAGATAAGGCATGCTGAGAAACGTCTAACTTTGTCTTCGGGTTGATTGAGAAAGATCCGCGGAGTGGTCAGGCCCCTCCGATGGTGCTGCCTCGGGCTCCCCGTTGGCTGTTGTTCTCGTGTCATCCTCACTCTGATGCTCTGATGCTCTGATGCTGTGCAACAACTCTTCTGACTCTGCCTCACTTCCATTTACCTGCCCTCTCATCGGCCCGTCCGAAGTCTGCCTCGGTTTGGTCACATGTTGAGCACCAGGTACGTTCGCCATGCGCCTTTCTGCTTCCTCTCGGTGCTGCCTAACCGACTGGAGATCACGAGTCATGGGTGAACAGCCAACAGTCATGGAGACATCCTTGTCCTGTATCTCCGAGAACTCTGCCTTGCCGATGAGAGGAATCCAATCCCTGGCGATGAACAAGATGGCGCGTCAAGGGGGTTCTTTTGTCTGTGCAACTCCGTTGGTGTGACTCGGCAGTTGGGTGACTGGCTTGAATGGAACGAGACGGTCATGCCTCGCTTCTTTGTGAGTAGCGCCTCATCTCGGGCTCGGAGAGGTTGGTAGGAAGAACTTGGGCCGGGCTCCTGCGGACTGTGGGATCTGTGCTATTCAACTGCAGCATATAAGCCGGGCAATGCCACCCATCTTCCGCTTGACGTACTGCGATCAGATCCCTCATCTTTTTTCTTCCCAGACACACGGCAACTTGAACATGACATCCGCCATTTTTGACGCTGGACGGCAGAAGCTGGGCAATGCTTTGCTTCTCCTGCTTCTCAGGCGGTCACTTCATCGCTGTGCGACAAGAAGGCACTCCTGGCTTCTGGGAAGTCCAAGGAAACGACAATTTGGATTCCCTCTGATGTCGACTCTGATATGGAAGACGACGACGATGAGGGTCGAGACTTCGACGACTCGAAATCTTGTGCAACAATTACCTCAATCAGCATCCCAGACCATTTAGGTAAGTCTTGACACTGTGGTTCTTTTCTCCGGTGAGAGGTCCTAATAACCGATATGTAGATAGCACGGGCACCAAACCTGGCGAAACTGAGTCAGGCCGCCACCAGCGTGGACACTACGCCTACAGCGTCCATGGCTCGAGTGGAAGACACCTCAACTTGGCTAAACGAGTCACAAGTGGCACAGAGCACGCGGGATTCCCCTTCAGTGCGCACACGCCATCCGCGTACTGCTGACCCTGTTGAGGTGATCCAGACGCTACTCTTGGATAGCGAAGCGTTTGTGAGCACTTCGTACCACGACAGCATCCCTGGATCCCCCGCAACGTAACCCGCAACGAGAATGTCACCAGACCCACATCAAGGGCAATACTTCAACGACACAAGCTGCGGATCCGTTGATGCTGAGGGCCATCTGACCCACGAGAAAGGCTGATGGCGGATCCGCTTAGTGTTGTTTCCGGGCTTTTGGCCATCGCTACTGCTACAATACAGTCGAGCAAGGTGCTTTCCCAGACTGTCCAGAGTCTTAGGTACCATCCTCGCTCTGTTCGGCAGCTGAGAGGTGAGCTCGACGCTCTTGGTGGTGTCCTCCAGTCCCTGGAGGCTTCTGCCGGACACGAACCTTCTATCCTTGTTCCGCTGAAGCTTCCACTCGAGCAGTGTACCAAAGCATGTGCGGATTTTCAGACGCTGATAGTCAGATGCACTAGACATTCTGAAGGGCAGGGAAACATCAGCGTCAGAGACTGGGCAAAGCTCAGGTACATGGACAATGACATTAATGGCTTCACGGCTATGCTGGCTGGGTATAAATCCACCATCGCCATCGCTTTAGCAGATGCAAGCCTGTCAGATAACCCACTTCCTACACCAGCTATTTGGCTGACCCAAACGACCAGGCGTTCGAGCACGGTGACCCTTCAAGTCCTCAATGAATACAAAGATATGATTCGAGATACGAAGCAAGACCTCGAGAACCACCTCGAGGAGATCACGTCTAAATTGCAATCTTTGACGAGGCATGGCGACATCCCCTCTAGAGCGGAACCCGTAGATATAGAGCGCTTTCGCAATGAACGCGAGACAACCGAGCCGTGTCTCGAAATTTGCTCGCAGTGGCAGTGTAGTGTTGGTAGATGTTGAAGTATAAGTCTCAACAGTCTTCTGGGGGTAACCCATTTTTGTTTCAACAGTAGATTTGTTACGCTGACATCCATTGATTTGGCGTCTTGCAGGGCATGCACCATTACTTATTCTTACACAGCAAAGGCAGAACGGATCTTGTGGGTGTTTCCCCTTTAAAGATAAATCCCATAGCAATTCATTCACGCTTGGTTTCAATATCATCCGACGCGGCTCTTCCTTCTTGAAAAGCTCTCTAGTAACTGCGTAGTAGCCAGAACTCACCACTAAAGCCTCAAAAGTTTGTGCACCGCCATGGCTCCAAAGTTCCCGTGTGATGGAAGCTGTTAGGCGCCCGAACGAGGTTTCGATATGAGCGGGTCCTGACCTGAGTTTAATTTTGGACCCTACTTTCGTGCGCTTTTACACCATGGCATCAATATTCCAAGGGAGGGAAGGGTCTCAGGCAACAGTCTTAAAATAGCCTTTTCAATTTAAGGCCCTCTGTCTGACGGTGCTTGGGCTGCTATTTGGGACAAAGCGTGTTGGCTGTTGGCGGCTGCTGTGTGCCAAGTACTCAGTAAGTACCCATACCCCTGTGTACTATCTGAGCGTCGCATGAGGGACTAGATCATCTGTTAAGATAACTGCTTTGTGACTATGAGATCTACTTGCAACAGAAATGGGTCGGCGGCTAAGCTCCCTGGACTCCCGTTGATTTCCTTCTGATTTCGTCCCCCCCGTTTCGTCCTTTCGTCCTTTTGGTGGCATTCTGACAGAGACTCATTCACAGTACTCGCGATATTCTCTAACGATCCCGTTGTTCTCGCTGCGCACGCTTTTTGCGGATTTCATTGGTGAGTTTCAGGATCTTTTCCTCGTTTTCATGGCCCTCGATCCAGGACTTGCCTTGTTTCAGCTCCGCGCGCTGTTCAAGCTTGGTGATCTTAGGGTTACAGGGTACCACAAACCTATGGCTCCTGGTCGGGGAACATAGCTGACAAATCTAGCTTAGCCACTATCAACTTGGCCCAACAAGCCTTCAGAGCGATGGAACCTAGCACCTACATCATCACACCCAGCGTCGACGTCACAGCATCGTCGGCCCGTTAATTAATCTTCTAGTCTACACTATCTTTTCTCGCATCCATACAAATCAGTACGTCCAAACTCGAGGTCCAAGGCAAAATGCCCCGGAAGGTATGCTGCACAAGTCAACTTGGACAATTGTCACTCATCCTCTACCTTGCAGAACAAAACCGCAGCCTCTGTTGCAGAAAATCGCGAAGCTCAGCGCAGGTCAAGAGCCCGACGGCAAGAGCTGATTGCGGACCTACAGAGTCGATTGGAAGAGTACGAGCGGATGGGCGTAGCAGCCTCTATAGAGATGCAACGCGTTGCTCAGGCCGTCAACGTCCAGAACCAACGCCTAAAGAGCTTGCTTGGCATATACGGGGTCTCGGAAGATGAAATTGAGCGATATCTGTCCTCTCCCGAGGAAGATCATCGGGCATTAAATGCTCGACACCGATGCATCATATGTGGACGTTTATTACCTGAAATAACGCAAACGAGAGCCATGTCGATGGATGATCCGTCCCAGAGCTCCTTTGGGTTTGCATCAAGCATGGCCGGAGACGCAGTGCCGATCCTCGCATCGGTCTTGTCAAATCCAACCCTCCCGACATCTGCTGGAAAGCAGCCGCCATCTGCCGAGCCGCCGATCGAATCAATACTAATACCCCGAGAAGAAAATAAAGGAGTATTCGTGCTTCCAGCAAAGGAACACGGATTTCACCATCAAATGCATGCGGCAAACGGGCTTGACAACACAACTACTAACAGTTCCTCAGCCCCAACAGACGCGCTCTCGCCGCTCTCCGACTCTTTCGACTCATCAGATTCCATCATCCGTCATTCTAACCATTCGGAACCACTAGAAACCTCATGCGACAAAGCGGCAAAAATACTCATCGAACTTCACAATCATGCAGATCCATCACGGGCTCGTTCGGCCTTGGGGTGTCATGGAGATAGCAGCTGCTCTGTCAAGAACACCAAAATCTTTCAACTCATGGATCATCTAGACTAGGCGCACGTCGACGAGGATGTGGAGTTTTGCTACATTAGAGAACACTAGAAGCATATTAATATTGCTTGATTCTTAGAGGATTCACGTCAAGAAGACTGCGTGAGTCTAAATAGTCTATATATTGATACTCACAGAAGCATTTCACCAGATCCCTGAAGCCGCGTTGTCTATGGAAGTTGGGCTCACCCCTTTACTTCCAACCCCATCTGTTGGCCATCCACCGAACAGCATACACTAAGCCCACCAACACCGGCACCTCGATGAGCGGCCCAACGGTGGATGCCAAGGCCTGGTCGCTATTGGGGCCAAAAGTCGCCACCGCTACAGCGATAGCTAACTCGAAGTTGTTGCTCGCAGCGGTAAAACTCTGCGTTACCACCATGGGAAACCGGAAGCCGAGGAGTCTGCTAATCCACAACGTGACGAAGAATATAAGCACGAAATACACAATTAGTGGTGCAGCTACCCGGACGACCGATATAATCTGGTGAACAACTTGTCGGCCTTGGGATGCGAATAGAACGAGAATGGTGTAGAGCAGGCCGATGAGGGACCAAGGTGCGAGAAACTTGAGAAAGGTCTGTCGATACCAATCTGCTCCAGCGACCTTGCGAAGGACAATTCTCGTGATGACGGCTGCTCCAAGGGGGATGCCCAGGAAGACAGCCACACTTGTAGCAACAACGCTGTAGGATATATCAATCGTACCCGACTCGTGACTGATGACGCGGATGAAGAAGACAGCCAAGGGGGCGAAGAGGACCATCTGGAGTATCGAGTTGATAGCGACGAGGATGGCACAGTATTCGTCGTTGCCGCCAGCAAGACAGTTCCAAATGAGGACCTAGTAGAAAAGGCGTCATCAGTGTGGCTTCTAAATGCCTGGGTGTGACGTGAGAACGAACCATTGCAATACACCTCCCCAAGCCCACGAGAATAAGACCGGTGCGAAGTTCCGATTTGTCAGGGAGGAAAGCCCAAGCGAGAGAAAGCTAAGAGAGACGTCAATATACCGTGGAAAAGGATATGTGCCGGGCGAGGGAGACTCACCATAAGGAAGGGAGCGAGAATCCAGTTGACAAAGATGCTAAAACAGATCTGCTTCCACATCTCCCTGTGGGAAAAGAGCTCATGCAGCGATTCATATCGCACTTTGCAGAGGATCGGATACATCATGACGAGTAAACCGACAGCTTGCGCAAGCGTCAATTTCAAGTATCGAAAGCTCAAGCCTTCGGGGAAAACATACCAATAGGCACCGAAACACCGACAAACTTGCCCTTTTGCAAGGCTGGCCCCGTCTCGGGAACAAAGTTGCCCAAGATGATACCAATGGCCATTGCCAGGAAAATCCACAGGGCTAGGAAGCGATCCAGAAGACCGAGGCCTTTGAAGGCAGACAGCTGTTGCTTCGGTTGCTCATCGGGGCTTCTGCTCCCAGCCGCGGCCTCAGGATCTTGGTCAGACGGGCCTGCGCGAGGCGAAGCAGGCTTCAGTTCGTGGCTGTCCAACCCTTCCCTCTTCTCCAGTGCCATGTTGAAGGCGGTTGTCTTGCGTGGTAGCTTTGAGGCAATGCGGTGTGTGATTCGTGATTCGTGGCGGTTCTGGGTGACTCGGCAGAGCAGAGGAGTTCCAGGAATGCAGATGATCGCTGTGCCTGTACGCAAGCTTTATACGCAAATCACCGCGGCCTCTCTTGTGCTCAGGAAACTTACTGAGAGCTCGAAATACGAGGCAAAGTGGAGGTGGCTCGTCAAGAATCCTCGCCGAGCCAATCACGATCAGGGTCTGGCACAGTCCCTGGCGACGGCTGGCGGGCAGAATTTGCTTGGTGAGTGAGCTTGTGGTGATCGCCCAGTAACTTCTGGGGCATGACAGACATCCCTTGGGGATATTGACCAATAAAACCTCGGGCATGACAGGGTCCCGGCAGACGCTATCCCTTTTTAGTTTCCCCTGGCAGCCGCTGGGTGAATCGAATGAGAACCTCAAAAGGCGCCTCATGGCGCTCTTTCCAAAGATTATAGCCAATCATGCTCTGGATATGACACAGTCCCGAAAATATCTGAATGAGAGTATCCATTCCCTTGGACTGTTCAAAATTAGAAGTGCCCACCCTTTCCCATCCAAAGATGTGATGGACATCCCGAAATCTCTCCTCAGATTAGGCGCTCGGCCTTACCGAAAGCTCGCATTCCAACCCGCACTCAACGTCAACTGCATCTACTGGTCCAAGAAGATGGCCTCTACGGATGCTACCACACCCTGGCATGCTGCCTACCCTCCTCCACGTAACAAAAGCCCTGCGGCCATGACGCGCCAGGACGTGTTGGAGATGATCAGGGACAGCAACAACATAGCTGGAAGGAACTACGTTCTCGTTGACCTCCGCAGAGCAGATCATGAGGTATCACTCCTTGCTTTTCCGACAACACCCAAGACAGCCGCCGACAGAGCGGCGACTAACCTGTCCTCCCGTCCAGGGTGGTACCATTCGCGGTTCCATAAATCTGCCGGCACAGAGCCTCTACCCGGCCATACCGACGCTGTACAGCCTGTTTAAATCGGCCGGAGTCCAAAAGATCATCTGGTACTGCTGTAGGTCTTGAATTACTGCCTCCAAAACTAGCAGCATACAATCAAGGGACATGTATACTGACTCCTTCTAGCATCCTCTCGCGGCCGAGGTTCTCGAGCAGCTGGATGGTTCAAGGACCATATCGACGGCCGAGGTGACAGCGGTATGGAGAGCTTGATATTGTTTGAAGGTATCACCGGATGGGCCAAAGCTGGCGGCGAGTTTGTAGAGTGGATGGATGAGTATGACGCAGCTATCTGGGAGAGCAAGTAGATCTAACCCGGCATGGTTGAGTCTTGGTGGTGAGAGAGCAATGGATCATGGCAGCTTAGAGACCTTCACGCCGGCGGCATTGCGACTTGCTGGATAGGCAGCGTGGTTGACCAACATCCATGCCACAGACTTTGTAGTCCACGAAATTTAACAAAATAATGAACTTCAAGACATCACCATTGCACCCAGATCCCATAAGATTCCATAGTGGGGAAAGGAAAGGGAAATAGCGCGTTGGCAAAGGATTAAGAATTTCGGATGACTTCACAGAGATATGCTGCGAGAGACCATGCATACGCAATCTTCATTCTTAGACACTTCAATGGTCCAGTCGCCAGGGGCAGCGGTGGAGCGGTCCGTGCATGGCTCGTAGCCACGCCTGGCTTGGTTAACAGGGCCCAAAAATCTGTGTCTATACTGCCCAAGGTAGTGGAGTGGACAATACATAAAGAGCGCTATTTCTTGTCTGGGCTCCCACTGTGTGCCCTCGAGAGCCGCAGCAAAAATGAGCCTTCTCCGCCACGCCCTCCAAGTCCGAACCTGCACACATCACCTCCACACAAGCGCGCCTTTTCAAGCGCTTATTCAACACCGTCATTTCTCCGCTACTACCCCAGCAAGCCAGAGACGGCGCCTTGGTCTCGCGATGAATGGACACGGGGATTTGAACAACTCCCACGCTGGAAGGACAGCCATCACGCTTGCAGCCGATCCCGCCTACAGCTATCGATCCCTCGCCCTTGACTCCGACGAAGATGACGTCGAAATACGGAAGCAATATCGTCCGTTTCTTTTCGACGGCAGTCTTTCCACCGATGACTGGATCTCGCAACTAGAGCTGAGCACAGCGATCAAGATGGTGCAGTTAGAGATCCTAGACAAAGGGTTCGATCGCATTCGCATTCTGGTTCTCTACGGTAGCCTTAGAAGCAGGTGAGCATCATAGGCAAAGGCGGAGGCCATCATTAGATCTCTTGCCCGTCGCTTTCGCTCGGACATTTCCTAGCCTTATTCACCGCTCCTAGATCATTCTCCCGTCTCCTAGCCTACGAAGCGGCGCGCATTCTCTTCCGTCTCGGCTGCGATGTCCGAGTATTCGACCCGGCTGGCTTGCCTCAGAAGGACGATGTGCAACACTGCCACCCCAAAGTACAGGAATTGCGTGAACTGAGTAAATGGAGCGACGGCCATGTCTGGGTTAGCCCTGAGCAGCATGGAAACCTAGTAAGTCAACCGGCGGGTGAAGATTTGGGAGACTTGAAGCTGATCAACATCTAAAGACGGGCATCTTCAAGCAGCAGATCGATTGGATCCCACTGTCCTCTGGCTCGGTGCGTCCTACCCAGGGGAGGACATTAGCTATCGCCCAAGTCAGCGGCGGGTCGCAGTCCTTCAACTCTGTCAATTCACTTCGGATACTCGGACAGTGGATGCGCATGTTTGCCATTCCCAACCAGAGTTCGGTGCCAAAGGCATATACCCAGTTCACATCTGAGCTTGAGGGAAGCCGTATGCTTTCCAGCTCAAACCGTGATCGCCTCGTCGATTGCATGGAAGAGCTCGTAAAGTATACTATCGTCATGAGACCTCATTTTGACTTGTTTGGGGACCGGTTCAGTGAGCGTGAGGAGCGAAGGGCCAAGGAAGCTTGAGGGGAAGTGAGAAAGTAGGCTGCATGGTATAGAACTTGGAGAGCGATGTTTCATGTTAGAGTAGAACCCTTCTGCCATTCAATTGCTGTTCAGCAGAAGACGCTACTTTAATGCCGGCATCCCCCTCACCTCTGTTGATCTGTGAACCCTGAATGGCAAGACATCTCATCGCATCCCAAGAATACCCCGCGCTAAGAATGGTATTCGCTGGGCGCGGGAATTCAGCCAATAATCACCAGGGAATGACAGGGTCCGGAAGCACCAGGGGTCTGTTTCGGTGGAAAGATTCCAATCTCGTACTTGGGATTACGCTTCGTTCGACGCCCTTGAAGCTAATCTCCAGCATTTAGAACAACAAGCTGAGGGGAGTAATGATTTCGATAATTACTAATAAAGGGGGAGGCAGGAGCGAGAGACACATCTAGTTCCTTTCGTCAGCCCCTACAGGGGAATTAGAAGAACACATCTTACTGTGAACCGTCTCCAAGGCTCCATGAACCAACCATCTCCCGGGTATGACACAGACTCAGTTAGTAATACAGACCAGTCGGGGCCGGACACCCATCCACTCGCTTCGGGCATTGCTGTCTTCAACCAGTCGTCGGGCGTCGCAGCCACACGCTAGTTGGCCCCAATGTCCTAGAATTTAGGGAAACCAACCTGCTTTAGCTGCAGCTTCCATTCATGGAGCAATGCTTGCCGCTCGCTCTTCCACGCCTCCGTAGTTGTAGTAATAATTGGCTCTTGGAAGAGGTATTATAAGCACGGAGGTTACTTGAGACTCCTCACGGGCCTTCAGATCGAGCAAGAGATAAGTAGAAGAACCGGCTTCATGTATTCGTCAGAGGGTGTCACGACTTGCTTTTACCTACCTACCCCCCTTGGACATGACTTCAACATTGGGAGATAGCGCGGTCTCAGAGGTCGAATCACCTCCTAGAATCCAATTATCACAGAAAACCTTGCCCCGGCATTACCAACACTGCGAGGTTGAGGATATTGTTTTCCTGGCCTCTGATACAGTCTGCCAAGCGATCTACGACAATGACCAACGGAACGAGAGCCTTTTGCCCCGAATCCCTACACCTTTCGATTCTTTGTGAGCAATCTCCGTTGGCCAGCTCTCTATGCTGTGCATGAAATAACACGGGGTCAGGTTCAAACCGTCGATATCTGTGCACGACTACCTCTCTCGACTCTCAACCAAGGCAGTTCTCACCCCTGCCCTGTTGTTGTCAATCCTGTACTATGTCGACCGGCTTAGTGCCTTACATCCCTTTTTCCTGCTGGACTCGCTCAATGTTCACAGGTTTCTGATCACAGCAGCAGCTGTTGCGTCAAAGGGACTCTCAGACTCCTGTCTTTGTACGAGTGATTATGCTTACATTGGAGGGGTTGAGGCGTCCGAACTCCGACGACTTGAGCGCTTGCTCTTGCATTATCTGGACTGGAGGGTCGTACCAAGGCCGGATGTACTAACAGCCTACTACTTCGGATTGATTGCTCGGACTGATCGCTACGCTATTTTGGTACTGTAGTCTGATCTGTGAGGACATAAGATGATTGGATCTTCGGTTGGGCAGCGTTCTCGTGCTTTGGTGACGGGGTGTGGAGCTAGATTACGCCTCAGGCATCAAAGTTTCATTAGTGAAAAGGCCGAAAGCGGTCAGCTCGACGCCGAGTCCTGTTTTTGGCACGCGGTGCGCCCTAAAACTGCCGCCGTCATCAAGATCGAACCAAGATTTCATGACACAAGGCTTATGCATGGACAAGGTTATGCCCTAGAAGGCTGTCATTTTGTGCCGTGATCCGTCCATTGCGGCACGACACGTCTTCCCTGTCGCTGCCATGCTTGTCCAGTAAGTAAGTAATTAAGTAAGCAAGTATATTTTCCGTCCGGGCAGGTCCCAGGACGTGCTGGGTTAGTGATAATCTACTGGTTGATTAGATACAGATAGGTGGGGGAGAGAGAGCTTAAAATTAAGGTCACCGAAGTCTCCCTCCGTGAAATGTAAGCAAACTACTATCCAGCATGGCATCAGCTCCAAGGCGCATCTGTCGGGCCCGTTGCCCGTCAGCGGGATATTCAGGTGCGGCTCTCGAGCCGCCATATGAGGGCCCTACAGGGTACATGACAGGTTGAAATGGTGCGCATGTGACATGAAAGGACCGGCCGTCTTCTGATCCCTCGCTGACGTGAACAGTTAGTTGGGTTCCTGGCTAAAGGTCGGCAAACTCTCTTCCACACGTTTCCACACGTTTCCACCCGCATCCGTCCTGTCCTTTGCCATGCCAGAGTCACCCAGCTTCGATCTCGTTCCTCAAGCTTCTGTGAACTTAGCCGTTTCATGCCCGAGAATGAACCAGGCGGACTGCTGTAACCTGATATAACCCCACATACCGTCCAATGAACCGAACATAAATATCATGTTACTTGGTTTCTATCTCCAGATGCCCCAGGAAACATCTCGCTCAGGGAGCACTATATTCTGGCAGTTCCTGTTCAGTATCCAAGTTAGAGACCATATAGCGTGCCTTCCATGCTGACTTACATCACCTTGACTGAGAATTACCGCCCGTCCCAAGCAATGCGGAGGCGCGTCTTCCTGTACAGGAGATAAATTGGCCTCTGGGATGCGGCGCGTATGAACAACCTGAAGTGGGACCTCGCAGTCAATCTTTTCGGCGTAGGCACCATTGATACGTATCCGAACCGGAATCGAATAAAACCTAGCGACTAATTTGCTGCAAAAAGTCGGCTGCAATCTCTGTACCGAGCTGATGGGGATACGAATAGATGTGACCCATGTACCTTTCTCGCCTCCACTCTCTGAGGTATTCTCTGCAGAGGAAGACGGCGAAGAGGTCCTGAAGATTTCATTGCTAGAAACCGAACGTTCAGTCTTGATTGAAACGCTACCGTTGAACTGGGATAAGGAATCTGATTGGCGTGCCGCCCGGTTCTCGACTTGATCATCTGGGGGCAGCCACGTCCATTTGAGATTTTGGTACTTTGATTCACCAACCTTTAGCACGTCGTCATGCAATCGTAAGAGGCCATCGTCAGCCAGTAACGTCTGTTTGGGGACACAAGAGAGGCTCTTCGCGGAGTAGTACGTCTTTGCACGAAGCAACGACGAAACAGTGAAAGAGAAATTGTGCCAAGGATGGAGTGAAGGGGAAGCAGTGTCAAAAAATATGCGAAGGATGAGGTTTGTGGTGACGTTGACGCTCTCAGAACTGTAAATAAGTGCGGCCGGTTCTTCGGTAACCACCGTTACAGTTCCAAGACGACGTCCAAACAGATATTTCTGTAGCTGCCGTTCGACTCTTGTGATGAATTCTCCAGGGAAGCTAAAGATATGAGTTGGCGGTTGCACTTCCGTGTATGGCAGGAAATTAATGTCCTTTTTTGCCTCAGCGGTGACTGGATTGCCGACTCCTAATCCATCAGATTTTCGAAAAGTGACAATGGCCCGCAAGAAGTACGTTATGGTAGCTTCCGGCCTCGGGACAAGGTCAAATTTATCGAAATAGGAATTTTGGCGATTGAATGATGGGGGAAGGCATTGACAGAGTATCGGCAGCTCCTCGTTACCGCTTGCTTCTGGCATAATGAACTGAAAACGGAAGCTATAGGTGCGCCGAGGACCTAAAGCTTCAACGTCGTGGACTGGACATCCAACATCTAAGAACTGCCTTTGGTCACTCGACTATGGAGGGCAAAGGGGTATGAGCATACCAACAGTCCAGGTAGACCGAGAGCCAGTGCGATCGCGGATGCCCGGATCCGTGGGGATTATAAATGCTCGTTGCAGACCTATGATTTTGTCAAACAGAGCACAGATGAGGGTAACATCCGCCGAGCGCACCTATGAAGCGGATCTCCACTCGAGTAATGGAGAGGACCGACTTGGAGGTAAGCAGGATCTGTCCTTCCAGCGAGTCGCCAGGCCGGAGCGGCCCGGGTTCCGTCCGACATGCACTGCACTCAAAAACCTCGATGTCTAACTCAACATCTTCATAGGCTCTCAGTTTTCGTGCCATCGTACCAAGCACACGCAGTCATAGAGGAAAGACGAGGTCGGCACTGAGATAGGAGAGAACTTCAAAATATGTGGATAACCGCACGCAAGATGGAGCATTTATTAGCTGGAGTTCGGGGATGGTTTGCTTCAGTAGTCATGGCCTGTGGTCACATGCACAGGCCTTCACAGTGGGTCGATCAAGGAGCTATCCTCGATCCATGCCAAGCTGGGGATTTGGAGCAGGGAAGCACTCGAGTGCCGGAAGGACGGGCACAGGCCAAGTCGCCCGCTGCAAGAATTAGAGTCAGGATTCTCCACCTAAAAAGCCCTCCGAGGGAACTGTCACGCAGTCGCGGTCATTGGCCAGAAGGTTGCGTTGCGGTGAGAAGAACTTCGGTTAAACCAGTTTCTTACAAATGGTGGCTTTCCTGTCATTTGTCATCATCTTGGTAGGCTGAATCTGGTGAAGATCATGGGACCACGGCGGACTCCTAGTGCGTTTTTATGAGCAATTTTAGCAACCCTTATGTGCAAGAACCTTTTTCGCCAGTAACCCCCCTGCAGCGTTGAACCTTCTATTATTGGCCCCTTCCTTTTCCGATTCCACACGAATTGTATCGGGCATCTGTCAGACCCCGATTCTAATTGGCCCAAAGCCCTGACACCTTGGCTCACCCTCACTCCATGCACGCACTCGCGACCCGCTGATTCCCAGCCCTCAATGCCGTCTCGCAGGATGACACTTCCCGCCTCTGTTCCCTTGGTCGGCCAGGTAGCCGCTGAACCAGCCGGCGGCTCGGCAGAATACTGAAGGAATCTGGGGAAAGTTCTGCCCTAGTAAATGGCACTTGATGATTTCTGGCCACTTGGGATTCTGCATCACAACATTATGATTGCTACTGCAAGGGTGGGCGCTTGAAGGCGTGATTCGGTGATCCCCAGGCATCTATGGGCATTCTCAGTTGAGCATGTGCGCCTGCCGACCGCCCGACTCGGCACCGAGCAGCCTCTTGGCATTTCGCCTCAGTGAAAGCCAAGCCCAGTGTGTCACCGACCCACAGCCAATTAAGCATAAGTTTGTAATGGGGATATAGGGAACGGATAACTCAATGTAAACGAATGATAGATACAGCTTGATTCCCCAAACATCCCACTTCCCCACTTCCCCACTTCCCCAAACATCCTACCGCAGCATATATACCCCTCAGAGCGTCGCGAAGAGTTGATCCTTTCAGAAATGCGGCGTATTAAGTGCCATTACCATGAGAAGGCCAGAAATCAACTGCGGCAAAGAGCTCTTGGGTATAACTTTTTCCACAACAGGGTTTTTTTTTTTTTTTTTTTTTTTTTTTCAATATCTAGGGCCCCTACCCTAAATGAAATCTGTGTCCAAGAAATATGTCTTCTCTGTCAACTCTGTCAAAGCCGGAAGGACTTTCGCTATCCCTTGAGAGTAGGTAAGAGCCGCATTGCGGTAGTAGTTCTCTCGACTTGCTAATCTCTGCAGCTCTTGCTTTAAGCCCTCTTGTCGCTCCTGTTCTACTCGGAGCTTCTCCTCTAGAGAGAGCCTAAGCGTTACCTCTGCTTCGAGTTGACTCCTGAGTAAATGCACCTCCTGAGACGCATAGTCTTTCTGGACTTGTAGTTCGTTGATACGGGAAGTAAAACTGACGGTACTCTTATTAATAGATCTCTGGTAGAGTTAGCGCGCGAATATCGCTAGCTTAAATGCCCTTACAAAGCTTTCCATTCCTAGGGGTTCAACTCGGGGTGATAGAGGCGCTTGAGTGGCCTCGAAATATTTATTGATGCCATCGCACAATTCTTTATAAACCCCGACGGATTGGTCGCTTAGGTTTTTCGCAAACAAGTACTCCTTTCCCGGGCTGACAAGCCATCGGTATGGATCATCTTGGGTGGGATGTAGTCTGACTTGGGATGGGTCAAGCGCAATGCCCAAGTTGGAGTCTGCACCTGTCAGCATTTTATAGGTAGCCACCGAGCCATGTAGTCCTTACTGATGTGATTACATAAAGCTTCACGACATTTCATCCTCCATTTCGTCCTTTCCAAGTTGCTTTGCTTTCTCGCGGTCGCCATTCTAAGAAAAGGAATCAAAGAGGACATATTTCCCCCTCTAATTTTTCAACTCTCACAACTACCCAAGTCCTCCCGGCTTTGATCACGTATTTAACTTGTGAGCAAGGTACTCTGGAGGAAGATAAAACATGCTTGGGGTTCGCTTTCCATGACCCTGGCTCCTGTTTGATCCAAGCCCAGATCCCTGTTGGTAACTCGGACCCACTGGGTGCAGAAAGACGCACCCCGAATCACGTTCCTGACACTCTCTGGACCATCCGCTCACCACCCTCGACAAACTGGACACTTTGTGGGACGGACCAGGGTGACATGTCTGCTCGCGTTCAGTCAGTCTCAAGATAAATTTAAACATACATCGCATATGAAAGCGGTAGGCTACCTCAACTCGGTCGTTTCTTTCATGGAGCTGCATTTTGTGATGGCTTTTTTTCCTACCTATCAAGAACGATATCCTCTCCCCTACAACGATGGCCAGAGCTCAAAGAACGAGTTTGAATTGAGATAGCTCCCAATCAGCTGCTTCTATGCTAAAAAGCCGACAAAGCATCACCGACCCCTCATCCCTCATAATCAGGGTCTAGACCATGAAACTCTATGCCCATCAAATGATACCGGTGAATAGAGGCCGAGTCTTCCGATATAACGCTGTGTCGATAAAATGCGAAAACAAACACGTCCATATCCGAATCTGGATTCAAATCGGGACTGAGAAGCACCGACTCATGCGGAAAATCTATCGGATCTTCCTCCCATACTTCAATCCTCTCATACGACGCTTTGTCCTGCGTGACTTGTATATATGGAACCCAGGTAGGATAGTTCGAAGGGTCGACCGCACCGAAAATGACCGAGAGGTAGGGATCTGTTTCCTCGGTTGACTTCTCGAAAAGGATCTCTTGGATGCAACCACAGGAAAGGTACACCAAAGAGATGCCCGAGTCCATGGTTTTGGGTAGTGTACACCACGAGCGCTTTAGCACCACCTCGCCGGTGCGATCTAACCACGGTAGCGGTGGTGGCAAGATGTACGAAAGAGACAGCTCAAAGGGTGTACCGTCTTCACGACCCCTGTCTAGGCGGAAGTCCGGATAAGACTCTATGTCCCGCGGTATTTCGAATGCGTTGCCATCTTCGTCCGTGGCAGCAAATGAATTGTTTTTCAGGGCATTCTTGTATGCCTTGGTTGCTAGAGCCACTAGCCACAGATGCCTGACCTCAGCGCGAGAGTGGGTCTTCCAGTGGGTGAGAGGGTGGCCGTAAGAATCCAAAATTTCCTCAAGGTCTTTACCGACCAAGAGTATCGTATGACCCTTTGATACCATATTTAGAATCCAATCCGCGTACTCCGGAAAATCTTTAAGGATCCAGGTATATCTCGAGTACGCGTCCGCATCCGCGTGGTAGAGAAGCCCAGTGACACCGAGGACGATTGCCGAGTCGGTTGCAGAGAGATAAGACATCAAAGTGTCGAGGATCGGAAAGTATGCGAGGCATTGAGACAACATGTCCATGATGAAGAAAGATGAGGTCAACTAAAGAAGGAGAAGTGATGGATGAAGGAGATAGTGCAAGTGCTTGTAGGATATCTGGACAGAGTTCTCTCATTGCATTCGGTTCTTTATGGTATTCGTGTTGCACACGAACGGAAAGGCCCTCTTTCGGTTTTCGGCCCCCGGCTCTGACGTTAGCTCCCAGTGGGTGGCAGTTTTCGCCCCCCCCCCCTTGACAGCTTCCAGGGTGGGTGCGGTTTTTGACTACCCCCCCTGAAAGCACGGGTTGTGCCCCCTCCCCTTGACAGCTTCCAGGGTATGGTGCGGTTTTCACTACCCCCCCTTGCTCTTACAGCTAATAATGACCCGCTATATATTACTTTTATAATAAACAGAAATCCTCTAAGATCTATGCCTCAAAACTCTGTAGCATCACAAGCTAGATTGGATTCTTCGCTACAGGTGGGTATAATCTATCCTCAAGAGAGAAAAGTCTGACTCTAATCATTCATATCTAGTACCCAGAATATACCACAAAATTAAGCCTTATGTCGAATTGACGATGTCGACTACCCCGTTGGAACAGATCAATAACTCGATCGAACTACTTCCAAGCCTAGTCACTGACTTGGACCTGCTCCCTTGCACAGATGAGCAATTACGTGAGTTGATGAAGCTTGGAAGGAAACTTGAGGGGGTTGGAGTGAGCCTCTATTCTAAGGCGGCGTCAAAACGAGCATGGGAAGCAGGCAAAGGGCTACGATTCAAAGTAGCAGAGATGACATCGAAAGTGATATCGAAGCAAAAGCCCGCTTCACCTGCAATTTTCCAGCGAAGCATTAGGAGTATTTTTGGGGGCTTCGAGGCCTTACCGCAACCTGGCAACCTTGGGCCAAGAATTCGGAAGGCCTATGAAGCTAGATGCGAACGAATCCGAAACTCGGGCCCAGATACCGTCATAACCTGGGCGCTTACATTCAGTCCAACTTCATGGCTGTCGGCAAAGATGAACAACGACATTTTTTCATCCCTACTTATGTATATTGAAGGAAGACCCCCAAAGATGTGGCCCGAAAAGGTTTATGAGCTGCTAGATGGATTGCGGCATGACGGGATACTCGCTCAAACTCCTGAGTACAGCCGGTTTGTTGAGAGTGAGTCAAGATCTGTCTGGAAGCAACTACCTAATAACTAAACTCTGTGGCAGATCTAAAGACCAACTAGCTTAGTACAGACATATTAGATTAGAAAATTTCTATTGAATTTGAACGGCAGATGTTAACTCATCAATTTACAAAGTGCCTCAATACTTTATATGATGTTGTGTTCTAGATTGTTATGGTCGATTGGCGGGAGGACTATGTGTATTCACGCTCTGTTTCGAGAGTTTCTTTCAAGGAAATAACAGTTCACGATTATAGTTTTATGTAATAGAGGCAACGGGGCACACCAAGATTCCATTTCTATGCGTCGGCCGGTCTAACACCTTAACTTGACTCTTACTTGGAGTGTCAAGAATAGCGATGACCGCTGGGCCATCGCAACAGCAAAGTAGAGAACGCGCACTCAACCCATAGATACCCTTATCGAGCCAAATAGGCGCGTCGGAAATCCTGAGTGAGCTGCTTCTCCACGTCAACGTCCTAAATTATAGTCATAGGGAGCTTTGGGCTTGATAAAAGACTAAACTTCGTTATTATCTCACTATAAGCCGGTATTGATGGCTCTTGAGGTCTTATAACATCTGGAAGTCAGAAAGAAAAGAGCCCTAGTGGCTTACTCCGGATGATCGCTGGCTCGTTCCAGTCTGGAGACGGAACTATTAGAAGGCAACTCAGCATGCAAGCCTCTTTCTTAAGCTCACACACGCGGAACCATTCCTCCGGGAAAGGGCCCCCGCAAGTAATCAACCACAACTGATCTTTGTTGGCAGGGATGTTCGGCTTAGCCACTTCTCATGTGGTGTGTTGCGGCTCGGCCTAGGCCATCAGTGGGTCAGACGTTTGATTCCCGCTACCACTATAAATACGGCCGTTCCCTACTCATACGATGAAAGGCAGGACCTCATACGCTTCGCTCCAAATGCGCCAAAGCCGAGGTCTCTGCTGTTCTTTACATCACTACTCGACTCGCCCCTGTGTTGTCTATTAGACTTGCCTCAGCCGACCCATCCGCATTGCCTGTCATGACTCTGACGGCTACCCAATTCAACTGCGTCATAATTATCTTTAGTTTGAGCATTTCTTCCAACTTTTTAGTTTTGATCCACCTTTGGACAGGGAACTCCTCGCCTGAGGCTTCCCATACAGCGTGGCGGAGACGGAACCCGAATACATTCCGTTTCATTGGTAGCACAGCTTGTGCTGCTACCTTTGGAGGGGAAACATTTTTCTTTGTTAAAATCATCATATCCTCACACCAGAGGTACTGGCGTCTCTTATTCCCTATGGCTAATATTGTGCTGGCAACAGCCAAGGAGGTACGTCACATATATATTCAAGACGCCCAAGGCTAAGTCCACAACAGGATTTGTTCCTAGCTGGCACTTCAGGGCCTGGTATGCCAGCCTTTTGGTTTTGGGCCATGGTGTTTGCGTGGTTCCTCCACAGCCTATGTGTGGTTATCGCCATTTTGCTTGATCTGAAATATCTGGCCCTGGGCTTCACGGCCCTTTATTGGCTTTGGAAGATACTACAGTGGTCTCTAACTATGAAAGGACTCAGGAACGAGGAAACTAAACACAAGCTTCTCTTACACCTAGTTCTCGACCTACTAGGCTTACTTACAAGCTCTCTGTCGATCGGACTACTTGAGTTACGACTTAGTTGGATACTTGTGAGTTCTAGGATCTTTGAATAATATAGGACTGACGAAGTAGGGGCTATCACTCATTTTTGCCGTTCGAGGCTTGTTCTCTAAGGTCATTTGGCTTCTGGCCGTTAGTATAAATAAGCTGAAAAGATCAACAACTGGTTCCATATCGGAGCTCCCGCTTCGGAATGTTGACTAGGGGTTGAACATGAAAAGATCAACGGTTATCACCGTGGTCTTGACATTTCAATAAGGAATTAAGTAGTCGATAAAAGGGGGGAAAGGAAAAGAAAGACCAATGTGGGACAGTGTTGGAACTCTCCAGTAATCTCAGTTCTTTTGATGAATATTTTCCTGCTTATTTATTTAAGATCGACCATGATACGCAGTAATCAAAGTAAAATAGACAAGCCATTTCAAATCTCCCTTCCTTCCCCTTTTCCAGAACTCATGAATAGCCAGCTCTTCCAAGCTTGGCCCAGAGTCGACCAAGGTGAGCATGTCTACAGCTTCGGAAGACCATCGATTCAAATGTGATAGACCAATCTTGGCTGTTGGACCTCTTTCTTTGTCCATTAGCATCATAGAAAGCCTGCAAAAAGAGTCCAGGAATAGTTTTATATTGCCTCTCGGCTGGCATTCTTCGACGTTACTGATCTTAACCTCGCCAGCGAGATTGACCAAGATGCCATCACAGGAGATTGTCTCGTGTACAAGACCTTTTCCCATGAGGTATTCTGCCCCAGATAATACCTATTAATTAACTTAGCGAGGCAAGATTAATTCGAAGCAAGGATCTCTACCTGAAACAGTATAGAACTAAGTTGTGGCTCTGATGGATACTCCGGGGCTCGACAAAGGTGTAGCAAGGATGTTTCTATCATGTTAGAGACAAAATAATGATTTCCATCGTCTTGCGAGTAAATTTCATTGATTTCGACGATGTTTGGGTGACAAATTTGACGGATGATCTGTAGTTTTTCGTCGTTCAAGGCCGGTGCAGAACGGATCATATGAAGATTTTCGTCACCTTTCTTACTGGTCGATATAGCAAACAGACACCAATACTTCACAAAGTATCTTTCGGTATAGTGTTTCCACGGAGACCCAGCCAAAACTGGGACCAAGACCGGTGCGCGGTTGTCGGTGTTTGTTCTCTTGATTGGAATCTTCGCACAAGTACCCTGAGCTTTGTGGGTTTGATGCAGCGTTCCATTTTTTTCAGCTGGTAGAGTTCCCGATGTCTCTTCACTGGTCGGCTGATGACTTCTAATTGGTCTTACAAACGCTGCAATGTCGTCGTCAATTAGTACGGTGTGCCGGTCCAGCTTTGACATCTTTGTCATCTGTCAATGAGTACCAAAGTTGAATGGTCTGGTGAGTTGCTCCTGGATGTGGCGAAAGCGGGGAGATATAGAACATAGTGAGTGACGTTTGTGGGAGCTAGGGTGCCGGAAACATCACTTGAATCCAAAGTTACAAGTTTCGTATCCTTGCCGGCCCACACCACCAATGACCTGGGGGTCGGTTTTCAACATGATGCACTTTTACCGTTATTGTAGGAGGAATCAAGATTTTTCTCGTGACTGTTTATATGTATTAGTCACGGTGCTTTTGGGAGTTGTGGTCGCAGCCAATGGATATCTGAAGTCCCCCTTGAAGAGACTGTTGCATAATCTTCGTACTTCCGTAAAATCGCCAAGACCATGTTCAGCGCTCAAGCCCAAGCTGATCGCCTCGCCTCCCTCACCAATGGTGTCATCAACGATAAGAATGGGAAGTTTCAGGGAATTGTCAAAGTTCCAATTGAGGATCTCGTCTTCGCGCCTGATCTTACAGCTTGCGATCACAACGTCAACCTTGCGAAGGTCTCCCGGCTGAAGAGAATCTTCAAGACCGAAGGCTGTAACCGAAGCGATCCTTCCAACTTCATTGTAGGCAACATAAGCCAAGAAATGTTGTCAGAAGCAATGAGGCTGTCAAATTTGACGTCAGAGGACCTTCGAGCTAGGGGGGAACCACGAATGCTCTATCTCCCTCGATTTCAGTACATAAAATGTGCTAAAGGTAGGAGCCGTGCTAAGGCTCTCTTAGACACACCATGCTTTGGACTTTGGTGGACGGTTGAGCTTTACATTGGTAAGAGTGTCCTGCTGCTATAACTATTTGCAAGATTTAACATAGTCTTGAGATCTGAGCCCAAAGACATTCGACATCGTCACCGAAGACTATTTAAATGAAGGCAAACACTCACATGGGCATATATGTGAAAGAATTATTTATCATCGCTCAAAAGACCCTACGGAGGAAAAGAGATGGTGGGCAAGGCTTACGAAGAGCGCAGCAGATATCTTGAAACGGGTGCTCAAACATGACGCTTTAGCGCCTCCCCTTTTGAAACTGATGCTTAATATTCCTGGCCTGCGTGAAGGGTTTGAGATTGGTCCATGGAATAAAATCATCGGTGCCAAGTGTGACGAGGTATGTTTGCCTCTAAGATATGGAGTTATTCACTGATCATTTGTTAGGAAGTCGTTAGATACATGGAATTCACTTTCGAATCTTGGATCAGTCTCATGGGTTCGAACGAGGCACTGAGCTATGTAGACCCTGAAGACGTAAGGGAGTTTCAACTGCGCGTTCCTGGCGTCTCACAGCTGGATTTCCATCACCTTGCTTCACTCGTCATGAACGGAGACGCATTCAAGAGACTTACGGACGAGACAAAGAGGAAAGAGCTAATTGGCCGACTGAGACGTATGAAGTATCTTATCCCCTCAATCCACACCCTACAAAAGGATTTTAAATACCTTCGGCTTTGTACAGATACTTTGAGACGGCTCACACATGGAAAGAATAAGCTCCCTTACACGGCCCAAGTGCTAGCCTTTGACGCGTTCTCACCCAAGACGCCTATGGGTCCTGACTCTCTCTTCTTTGAAAAGATGAAGTGCCTATACCTTTTAATCATGCGAGACTTGGTTGAATTGACAGGCCAGTGGCCTCGCCTAGAAGATGGCGAAACGCCGCCTGAGAGTTGTGTTCGTCTCCCGGGAAGTTGGTATCGGTTGGCAAAAGAGGCCCATTATCTCGGGTTTCACTCAGACGAGATCGCTCGCCTAGCATCGGAAAACCCAGATGAACAAGTCGCGTTACGAGCTTTGTACGATGCCCGGCCTGCATCCACATTCGAATATAACACTTCAGAGCTGCAAGGCATGGTCAAATCTATAGTCTCAGAGTTTGGTAGGGCAAGGAGTAGAACCTCTGATGGGGTTGAGGCAGCATTCACAACGACTGGAATTGGTGAGCCGATTACTCGGCGTTGCGGCCGTCAATACTCTGGCGCATACGCATGTGATCGATGGAGCTTTGACCTCACCAAGTTCTCTTGTCCAACACCAGAATCAATGGATATCACGTCGCTCTTCGTTCGGAAATCCGTGTTTCATGCGTTCTGGGGGATCGAAGAAAACCACGATGCAAACACAACACCTGCTGAACCGGAAGATGAACCCATGCTCCCACCAGAAACTGAGTCAATACCCTCATCAGAAAACGAGTCGATGTATTCGCAAGTACCACCTACTAGCGTCGAACCTAGCGACCAGCCAATGCCAGACCGGCATAGCCCGCATCGATCGGGCCATACAGGACGACACGGGAGAAGAATGCAGCAACTGACAACGCGTCAAAAATCGACACGACAAGCATTAACGACCAAAAGGGGGAAAACCCGCAGACCTACTCGCAAGTTCTTAGCGCGGTTGAAACCGACGATACAGCCGGCAACAGAGCAACTGGTGATACAGCAACAACCATCGAATCAGCAGCAGCAATCACCTCTTCAGACAGCACCCGTACGAACTTCCATGACGGAAGAGCCGAGTGCTATTCCCACTCCCACCCTAGATATCATTCGTCCACTTGTTCAAAGCCCAGAGATGAGAGTCTTCGAGTTCATTGAAGGCGGTTTGAATGGAGGTAGCTGGAAGGAACACAGATGCCGTCGAGAATCGATCTCGGAGTTCATCCGGGACTTGAAAACCCATTTCAAGCAGGGCGTTGAGTTTTATCCCCAGCATGCGCCCCGCACGATTGCTGAACAAGAGTTGTCTCAGTATGATGCCATATGTATTGCTCCACGGAATGTCACGTTTGGAAGGCGTCATTTTCCAGCAGAAGACGACTTATGAAGAGTTCAATTATGATCCAGCGTGTCTTTTACTCCCTTGTTCTAAGAGCCCCCAGCAAGTTGTGTTTCAATCTCCGAAAATTGATACATATCATTGGTAGTAAGATGTCATCGTGATGGAGTCATGTACTAGTATAGTAGGCTGATGTAAGATGAGTGAAGAGTTAAACACGAAGGGAATAGTTACGAGCCCTGTGAAGGGGCGGCTTTCCATTGTGGAATAAACTTACGGAGCCCGAAGGGCGACGTGTTGGAGGAGAGGGAGCGGAGCGACATCGACGAGAACTAGATAATAAAAATGTAAAACATCATGAAGAAATGAAATGATAAGAAAAGATGACATGGGAATGGAATCAAAAAAAAAAACATTCGAGCATGAGCGAGGATGGACTAAAACCTGAGCCATGCGAAGGTTGAAAGTGAAACTTGAATCTGTCCCAGGAACTTGGCCGGATTACGATCCGGTCAGTCTTAGTGAGGTACAAGCATTTCTTCCCGAACGTAGTGAGGGATAGAGGTCACCCCCGATCGCCGGTAGGCGAATATAACTTATTAGACAATCCTATACGCTCCCCTTCCCGGGTTCGCCTTTCCATCATCTGCCTAATGGCACATAACACAATACCGTCATTCCATTCCGTCTCCTCTGGATCACAACCAACACGGACTCCTCCCTCGTCCTCTTCCATTTCCATGTCCATCTCGCTTCCCGCTCGCACGTATACTCTCACCTTGTTCGAGAAAGGCCTTCCGCCTTGAATGATAACACCTCTCGTGTTAATGGACTCCGTCCCATAAGTGATGCCTCCACGGCATACCCGACCCTTCAGGTCTACAAGAGCGATGTTCTACTCACTTCGTTCGAATGAAAACAAGTCTAAGTTCGCCCGCTCACTTTCCCTCCGGGAGAAAACCTACGGTTTATATGTACTCGCCCATGGCTCCGTGCATGTCAGCAATGGATCCACTTCGTGGCCGGATCGCTGCGCTCCCTTCCATTGGTACGTCACTCCTGTCATCCTTCCATCCGTTTCCATATGACACCATCTCCGCTCGTCCCTCACTACAATGGCTACACACAACTTCCGGTCGCAAGCTCCCTCCGTCTATCAACTGGGGAATCACAACCGGCTAAAGCCTGGAAGTGATGGACACTCTCATAGGTGAGTTCCATCGGAGAGATGGATTTATTTGTTTGTAGTCAAACATCCGGAGTAAGACGAGGACTAACAAGATTCATAGAATCAAGCGGACATGGACGCGCAATACTAACTTCAAACGGGAGGGGACCGACCGGTTTGGACGAACGAAGTGAGGAAAGAGTGATTTATCACGGCAGTTGTTCGAGACAAAGGGTCGAGTTTTATTGTTTTATGGACCAACCGTGTTGGGTATTTCGGGAGGAAATTAATTAATTTTTTTTTATTTCATTTTATGAGGGATCACGGAGGGATCACTGTGGTGAACATGGCAGGAGACATGTATCGTGAGAACGATCGACGGGAAGGAGGAGATGAAGAACATCGATGTGATATTGTACGAAGGTACGCGGAGGGGGAGACGAAGCAAGATGGTCATATCATCCCGGAAGGGTGTAAGACACGCATAGTGTCGTCATCATTGTCATCATTGCCTTTGTGGCAACATGACGGAGACATGGTAGGGCGGCAGCCTAATCTGGATATGCAGGGAGATAAAGGCGACCGGACAGAGAAGAGTGTGAGCAACACTCGGGCTTACCTCATACCGGAGGGGACTGAGGTGGAACTAAGTAGCAAGTTCTTGTATCTTAGCATATGTATTGAGCTTGTCGAAGACGAGCATATACTGGGAACATTACGGAGTTGGTTCGGTCTGAAAGACTGGGGAGTGCATGTGGTGCACGATATCTATTGTGTTGAAGTAAGGAGAGAAAAGGTTTTCTCGGGGATAGATGACGAAGGAGTCATGCGTATGGCGTCGGAGATGCTGTCAGAGTTAGTTACGTGACGGAGCTGGAGGCGGAGTCATCATATCATGTAACCATCAGCTTATGTAGAGACCTAACCCGAGGTAGGGTTGGGAATAACCTCAACTAGTGTGAATCGTATATTTGTTCATATGGTTAGCGAGCATAACAAACAGTAGTCGCGAGCCTTAAACTGATAATTCAAAACACTAAGATGGCGAAGCGACTTAGGTATTAATATGCGAGCAATTATAGATGTGAATATGTAAATAGTATTAAATTGTAGAAGTAAACGTGAAGTATGAGTAGTATTTATAAATAACCTTAAGTAGATTTTCCCGAGCCCGAGGACTAGTGATGTGTACTCCTGTACACGTACGTACAGATGTACTGTATTTTGGCACCTGTACGTACGTACAACTTTTCTGTACGTACAAAATTATACCATATAAATTTCTTCCTTCCTTTTTAGGTAATAGTTGAGTACGAGCATTCGTACAGTCCTGGTTTCCTATCACTCTAGTCTCCAACCACTGATTCCACTTCAGTACCAACCCCCAATATATCACCTGTCGACTGTAATACACCTTCCCACTCGAAATCTCCATTAGTAGAGGCCATCACACTATCCATCCAGACCTTCCTACCCTGCGCGTTCACAAACAACTCGAGGTACGAATCTTCAAGTTCTAGCCAGTCCTTCTCCTCAAGATCCACCCACCGCTTTTTATGCGCGTACTTTTGATCTTTAATGCGGTCTAATACGCGGTCGTTCATGAAAATGAAGGCCTGCATATCCGCGTGTATGGGTGTAAGGCGATTTCGAGCCTTCGTGTGTATGAAACTGATAGCAGAGAAACTTCGTTCTGAAGGTACCGAGTTTGCAAGCGTGTTCATTACCTTGACAGCCACTCTAGCCAGGATTGAGCCCTGGTTGAGGAGGCACTGCCACGCCATTGCTGGCTTGAAGCCATCGTCGTATACAGCGCTGTGCTTGTTGAATAAGCCATCCGGGCCGCCTGTACGCATTCGGAAGTGTGTGAATTCAGAAAGAGCACGGTGGTACTCGTCGTCGTTTTGTAGCTGCTTCCGCAAATACTCTTGTACGCGTGCAAAGACGCTAGGCGGAAGTTTCGAATTTGGACCTGTTGTATCAGGCCGAAGGGCATCAGCGATCCAATGTATATCGTACGTTTGCTTATCAAGCCTGGCTTTAAATATAGTGTCGACATCGTCCCACGGAATGCCAGGAAACTGATCAGCCTCTCTCATCTCAGCCCATATGCTTTTGATTTGCAGCCAACGATTTACGACGTGTGCGATTCCCGCCCCATCAGCCTCAGAAGCGTGTTGGAAGTCGTTCACCGGCTTCAGCACAGCGATGGCAGCCTCAAGTTCTAGCCAGAAGCTGCTGTCTTTGATGATCCGAACCGCTTCGGGCAGGAGAACGGGGCAATCCTGAGATCGCAACTCGTCCCGTACATCCTCTCGAACAGACCAGTCTCTGGCAGGGTCTCGAGAACGGAGGAGGGAGAAGAAAGAATTGTACTGAGAGCCCCAGCGTGTAATTATGCTGTTCGAGACGAGCAGGTTAGCATATTGATTTCTCAATCGCAACTGACAATTTAGCGGTACCTTCTGATCAGCGCGCGAGTTACTCCGTTCTACCTTGCGCGCTGGCACATTCTCAATCTCTGTAATTGCAACTTAGACCGTGAGAAGAACACGAGCAGGGTGCTGACGTTGTTAAAGAGATTCTCGAAGAAGGGAAGAAGAAGAATATCTTTAATTAGAAGCTAAAGGCCGTGAGAGTCGCACAGAGAGAAATTGATATGTGAGAGCTCCGGGAATCTCCCTAGCATGTCGTGTATAGAGCGCATCGTGTTTTCGGTATCTATATAGATAGAGTTGATCCTGGATAGATCGCCGCTGCACAGCTGCTGCATTTCTCCCCATATTAGCCGCACCTAGTTCTCCGCCGTGTGCTGTTCGTCTCCCGTATCAAGGGTTTTCCAGTAGAATGCCGGTCCATCTGGTACCTGTACCGAGATATTAACGATCCTATGGCCCGAGACATTATCGGAAGCGTCAAATATGATGTTGAACCATTCCGAGTTGGCAATACGTTTGAAAACCTCGTCATAGATCTCCTGATAGAACTCGGGAAGAATTCTCGTGATAACGGCACGGCTAGGGGGCTTCCAGCCAGGCTTAATGCGAGTGAAGAAATAATGCCAACGACGGCTCTCAAAGAGGCTGAAGGGGCGACCGCCGGCGATTACGGCAGCGGCGGCATCATAAGCGAAACTGCGGCTCTCATCCTGGGAGATACGCTGAATTCCGACCTCCGTTATCTTCTTTTGTACCGCTTCGGAGTATGAGGGAAGATAGCCAGCGTTATCTCGAGCTTGACGCTCTTGTCGTTGTTTAGCTTGCCATTTGTCACACGTAGCGAGGTGCTCTTTCGGCCTCCCAACCGAGGTCGCAGCAAACTCCTTCTGGCAATGATGGCATCTGTACCGCTTGCTTTTCTTGCAGTCAGAGCGTCCAAGGTCGATAAACTGTCGCCAAACGAAGGCAGCGTCAGTTTTGATGGGCGGCATCTTTTTGACGATACCCTCATGGAGGAGAGAATGGCAGAGATTTTGTACAGCCCCGTACTTGTACGATATGCCCCACAAAGTACCATTTTAGGAAAGTTATGGGTCATATCGTACGTACGCAGTACACGTATGTACATTTTCTTTTTGTACGTACGTACGTACAACTCAGTTGTACATCCTGTACAACATCACTACCGAGGACGTAGGACGCAGGGTGAGGGATTGTCAATCTGATTATGTTCAGTGAAGAGTTCATAGTCCAAGCAGAGACTGCTTTAATCCTTACGGAGGCCGAAGGCCGACGTGGTGGAGGAGTGCGACGAAGGAGCACGAACGACAGCTAGATAATATCATGTGATGGAATCAAACATCTAAACAATATGAAAGAGAGTGAATGTTAGTGAACGGTAGATGGGAATAGAGTCATCTGAGGGAAACGAAGATGATAAGAAACCGAGCCTAAGGCGAGGTCAAGAATGGAACAGACGACCGAAGGGAGGCTGTCCCAGATGAGTGACCGGATTATAATCACTCGATGTTAAGAGAGTACATGGAGAAAGAGGTCGAACGTAGTGAGACCGCACCTGAGCGAAGCGAAGGGTCCTGGTCCCCCCTATGACCGAAGGTCATCTTTAACTTTGGTTAAGGGGGGGACCTTGGGACACGGGACGGGACCCTCAGTCTATCAAGAGCTTGCTCGATTGACTGACCCCCTGTGATTAGGCAGACGACGAAGGAGGAATGCTGTGATGTAATCGACGGGAATGAGGTACGAATGGAGGAGAGTGAGTAAGCACTAGAGAGAGCGTAGCGAATGAAGTGCGTTTAATGTGGTCGGAATGAGGAACGCAGTGACGAATGAGCGTAGCGATGAAAATCCGGCCACATGGTCATACGGAGGAGGGTGCGACGAGGTATAAAGACGTAGTCTGCCCCGGCAAGGAAAGTTGAAAGCTGTGTCTTTCCATCATCTGTGTGAAGCAGAGCTGAGTCTGACTTCCTCTAGTGAGGAATCAGTCTACATTTACACAAGCGTGTAAACACGAATGAATGAGTGCTATACATATCCAGAGGATGAAGTGAGAAGACGAACGACTAAACATAAACAAGAGCCGAAGGCGACTGGTGATCGAGACGAGTAGTCGAGTTTCTATAGCGTCGGAGGCGGAGGCCGACGGTCATATTCCCAGAGGGAATTGGTGCTCGAAGAGCGTGGTGAGGGGAACGAACGATACATGGATCACCGGGTAGGTGATGAGGGCATACGCCCGAACGAATATGGAGACATAGTCGACAGGATTCTGGAAGGAGAGGCACCAAAGGGGCCATGTGATCGAACGAAAGGTGAGAGACTTTGTGGAGTCATGCGACCGGAGGGAGACACAATGTTGGGGATGGCGTAAGACATCTTGAAATCCTTTGTAGAGCGGGAGCGAGTAGGTTTCTTATGTTTTATTACTACCAGGATGGTTGATCCGAATAAGGTGAGGTGGTGTCTGGAGGACGTTTTACATGCGGGTATCCGCGTCTATGGGAGCATCGGAGTATGCGACGGTGACCCGAAGGGGTGGTGCCTGATGGCACTCATACAACACGTAAGTGTAGACTCAGTCGAGTAGATAAAGTCGAGGTTGACCGAGACCCTCGATTCACCGAGAGGTGTGGTGAACTTGGTGAGCCTGACGTACGAGGAGTACGGCGTAGAAGCCTCAGGGAGACCGAGTAGGGATCAAGAGTAAGATGGCGTTAGGCTAGCGCGGCCATACTACGTCGCACGGGTCGAGTTTAGGACACGACCAATTACACGTCGTGAACCATTTACACTGCAATTTTAACCCGCCCCGGGGCAATGGAATTTAATCAAGTGGGTGTTACTGAAAACGGAAGTCGTGATGGCTTCATCCACGTACACATCCAAATGTATAGACATATGCATACACTTTGTTATATAAGAGCGAGCATGATAGATAGTAGTCGCGAGCCATAACCATTACCAAAAAAGCTCAAGTGGTGAGCGACTTGAAGTAGACATGCGAGCATTGAATTATTTGTTGTAGTAAACTTGACTGTAATCTTGAACGTGAATGTGAATGATAAACGTAGATGTAAACTGTAATCAAACATGAGTCTGAGAGGCGAGGAGGAACGACGCAGCCGATCGGATTGACAATAGTCTTAACTCAAATGAAGAGTTAATACCCCAAGCAGAGACTGTGTTAAGAATTACGGAGCCGAAGGCGACGTGCAAGAGGAGAGGGAGCGAAGCGACATCGACGAATGCTAGATAATAAATTGAACAAGAGTGAAAAACAATATGAAAAGAAGTGAGTGTGTACGAACGGAAGATGTGAATAGTATCATCCGACCTGAGGGAGGATAGAGTAAGATGAGGAGCGAAGCGAGTCATCAAGTAATAGAAACTCGAAGAGGACACGACGTTAGGAGTGTCCCAACTCAGTGACCGGATTATAATCTGGCATTGTTAGTGAAATACATCGAGCCATAGGCGAGATGCACCTGAGCGAAGCGAAGGGTCCTGGTCCCCCCCTATGACCGAAGGTCATCTTTAACTTTGGTTAGGGGGGGGACCTTGGGACACGGGACGGGACCGAAGAATGAGGGAGTAGTGGCCTGAGGCAGCTTGTAAGACGCAGTCACTTGCTGCTCCCCTGTCATTAGGCATCCGAGTTTACGAGGAATGCGGTTGGTATCCATGTGGAGGAGGGACGACGTAAGCATGGAGTAGGTAAGACGGGGAACGAAGTATGAGTGGACGAGAACACTCCTAAAAGTCGTGTGGACCTAGGTATTTATTTCCTTAAGACTGACCGGATCATAATCCGTCCACTTTCCTGGGACACATCAAGATCTCAATCTTATTCTTCTCTTGGCTCGCTCTGCTCCCCAAGATGACACCTTCGCTAAAGCTCGGTGTTTTACTTTTTTGATTCCATTCACACTTGTTCATTCCGTATTACTCTTATGATTGACGATGTTTTCCACCATCTTCATTTCATGATCTAACCATCATTCGTGCTCCTTCGTCGCACTCTGATGGCCCCTTCGCTAACGCTCAGGTACTTATTTCACAGTTCCTGCTTCGAGTCTAACTCTTCAGATGCAGATGAGGAATCAATTGACCATCCCTCCGCCTGCGTCGTTCCTCCTCGGCTCCGGGAAAGTGTTTAATTTTAGTTATTCACGAATATTTCTACGATTACATTCACATACACATGTCTACACTTCATCATACACTCTAATTTAATTGATCTTCATTACTACTGCTCGCCCTACTGATCCATTGTCGCTCACCAAGTTACTGTTGAGGATTTATTCTGGCTCGCTCCAATTTCTCTATCTTTGCTCGCGTTTCGTAGTCCGAATATGCCAACAAATAAAACTATTTAAAAACTCATCGCCTTCAAAATATTCAGGCAGAAACCAGATTCGTCTTCCAGCTATAGACTCAGCCCTTGCCTCTCTCACAAGGCCTAGACACCTGCGGTATCCCCTCCGGTGATTCACACTAATCATTGCCCACTGCATCATGCTCGTAGCACAAACCTCGCACCCATGCTCGATCACACAACAATACGGACATCCCTGTCCAAAAACACATTGAGATTTCTCCGTTCCCTGAACATCAGCAGGCTTAATAAATTCGCCAAATGTGACACCCAGCGTCATAACACACGCTTGCGCTGTCTTGACATAATACATCGCCGGTTCCTTCATGTCCCGGCCTCTGACATACACAAAAGCAGGATCAACTTCCCGCTTACCGTCTCGTTCCATCTCGACCTGAAACCTTCTAGTCGCATCATCCCAATGAAGCGGTTCTTCGAACCAAAAGACAACATGATAATCCATAAAGCCATCGTCCCTCGGCTCCTGACTACCAAATATCTTGACTCCGCAAGATCCCAACCGACGCCTCAGCGTCTCACATAAAAATGTATAGAAATCCTCCGGATCCTTAACCTGGCTCCGCCGATACGTCACAAAAGCGACATTCCGGTGCTTCACAGCCCCGTCCCCCACCTGGGGAAAGAGTCCGCACAGATCCCCTGGCGGAAACAAAGAGGTCTCTGACCCAAACATCACTGTCCTCGACTCAACCCGTCTCGATCACTCCGTTGCACTAATCCCTCGCTCCGCTCGTGGTATACGGTCGCCATCGCTCCCGTTTGAAATTAGTATTGCGTTCATATATTCACTTGATTCTCCGAATAAAAGCATGTACTCAGCTGTTCGTACCGACTCCGTCTCCAGTATACCAGTATACACTCACCTATGGTTCAAACAAAAAATGAATTCCAACCTGAATTCAATCTTCCAGATGTGCGGGCATTCCCTCCCTTTTATGTCCTCAACTCTGTTTCCGGTCACTTTAATATGGCCGGATCTAGTACGCTACGCTCATTCGTCGGTTCCCTCCTCATCTGACCGCCATGACTCACTCCTCTCACTACGTTCGCTCTCGTGCTTACACACTGCATGATTGGCTCGTCCCTCGCCCACATGCTTACATCACCTGAGCATATTGTGTTGTATTAAAGAAGAAGAAAGACTGGTGTTAACCACCGGAAACTATTGACAAGAAGACATCCACATCCTCGCCACCAATGGATCGGAATAGCCATTGATCCGTTAAACAATGGATCTCAACACAAAGTCCCCCCCGAACCAAAGTTATATTCGCCTACCGGCGATCGGGGGGAACCTTGACACACTCACAATGTTCGTGGTGACCTAAGTATATCCTTAACAGTGACCGGATCGTAATCCGGCCAAGTTCCTGGGACAACTCAAAAAGTTGAAATGTATTACTTCATGGGTCGCTAAGGCTCCCCATCTTACTCTTTCCTCCCTCAGGTCAGATGATACTATCTACATTCTTCGTTCACTAACATTCACTCCATTTCATGAAGTTTTTCACGATGTTCAATTGATTATCTAACTGTCGTACGTGCTCCTCCGTCGCACTCCTCCAGCCCCTTCGCTTACGCTCAGGTACTTATTCCACAGTCTCTGCTTGGACTGTTAACTCTTCACTTAACATAATCAGATTGACCATCCCTCGGGCTGCGTCGTTCCTCCTCGCCCTCCGGACTCTACTCTTATGATTACATTCACAGTTTAGTCTACATTCACACCTAATATCATTACGACTCGCTCACTTATTTTTGAGCTTTCTGTTTTATGTTCGCTCGTCTTCACTCTTACTTATGCTCACGACAATATGATTACATTTATGATACTCAGTAAATTGTGAGGATGCGGTATACAAATAGCAGTTTAACACTACAAGCCAGAGCCTTAGGCATCGACAGGGGCTTTGGGATGTTTCTCTCACCTCAAAAGAGAAATGTTACCTTGATTGACTTGACAACACTGGCTGTCGTCGGATGGCCACGTCTTCAGAAAACTTCCACGGTTGTTCCAACCCGTTGCCCCTTTACTCTACATCCTGCGGATGACAAGGAACTTTTCATCAAGGCGAAGGCGTTTTGCCCCGTATATGTGAAGCATGCAGGAGGTCTTCTCCCAGGTCGTGTTTTGCAGCAACGTTACGTTTACGTTCCCTTGATACTAAAGCGCAACGTAATTAGCAGATACAATACAATACAATACAATTTATTACGCCCGGCGGCTTGTTTTGGCCGAAAGGGCACTCATCACTAATGCATACCTATATTGCCTAATTTTCGTCCTTGTCTCCCCTAGCCCATGCTGTGCCACACACTGCCCAAATTGTGACCGCAGTTCCTTAAGCCCATACTATACTATATCTTGCATCGTCCGGATTGTAACCCATCTCCCGAAGCCCATACTGCGTCAGTTCCTTAATTATGCTTTCCTTTCTGCTCCGTTATGCTCTGCGTTTTCCCCGTGGTTTAGTAGCGTTGCTAGCGAACTAGCTTGAAGGCTATTCTTTAAGTGTTTAGTGTCTTATCTACGGCGGCTGAAGCGATGTCTACTTTTATGATACGGGGTGTTTGATGTAGGGTGTGAGTGGGTTAGTGAGAATAAGTAGGTGAAAATTTGTAATTTGGCATTAATATTGTGTGTCGAGTCGACCTGTGGCTATTGCAAATCGTACAGTTGCGTGGACTGCTTGCATATTTGGCGCCTATTTCGCGTTATCTGTCGGTGACTTCCCTCCTAGGTAGAACGAGAGATTTCCTCTTTGTGTCTCGGTGCACTGTAGCATTTCGGTTCGGTGTGCTGTCTATGTTTTGTATCGGAAGAGAAAGTGCTCGATAGTCTCTATCGCTTATCCACATGCGCATAGCTGCGACGCTGCTACTTTAATCCGGAAGAGATATCTATTTAATCTGGTTATACCGGTCCTGAGCTGCGCTAGCACGCTGGCTTCTCTCCGTGATAGGCTATCGTATAGTAGTCGAGTGTGCTTGCCTGGGAGTGTAGTATCGACCTTCTTCGAAAACTTCCCGACATTGTCTGGTAGGTGTCTGCTAGTACGCTGACTCAATCGAGCCATGTTAAGGGTCGTTGATTGCATTCTGGGAAACTTTAGGGCTGGGATAGTACCGTCTCGGGTTGCGCCCCGCGCCTCTTCTTTGGCAATCTTTAGGAGCTTGTGTTCAGCACTGGTGGGCATCCATATGATAGCCACTATATTGCCCTTGACCTTTAATGTATCGATGGAGTCATATATGCACCTAATATACTCTTGACCGGATTGCTGGCGAGGATTTCGGATCGTGAGCACGGCGGCTCTGTTGCTTGCTAATATTGCCATACTTCGGTATTTGAGGTCGGGTAAGTATCTTAATGCATATGCCGTCGCCGCTAGTTCTCCGGAAAACGGGTTCTGTTCCGTTCTTATACTAAGTGTGAAGGAGAAACGCTTAAGCTTTGGTCCTCTTTGCACCGATGTAGGGATCTCGATGACCCCGCTGACTCCAATTATCCCGTTCCGTGCTGAGCTGCTTACTGCGATGCGTACTGCCTAGCCTAGATCTGCTTGTGTCGTCTCTGAATTGTCCCCGTTAACCACTATGGTTTGTACCCGTTCTGCCTAGGGTGCTAGTATGAACGGATTAATCGTTTCCAGTTCCTCCACCGGAATCTCATTAAGTGCCACTACTACCTCGTAAAATGGCGAGCGGTTGTATCTTCTGAACTTTCGGATGCGAGATGTAGCGTTCCGAAGTGGATTGGTTGCTGGCAGGGTGTGGAGGTTAGTCTACATCTTAACTGCCCGTCTCCAGAAACGCTCGTGTGTACTAGCGATGTGTGCCTCTGCTTCTGCCATGCTTGTTGCCACCGTGAGGAACGTCCCCACGATCGCTTGCGCTCCAATCCTCTGGACTCTGTTGATAGGGCTCGCCCTTCTGTACTTGCATGCGTGTATCCAAACGTTTAAGGCGTAATCCACCACTGGGGCCACTATAGTTGTAAACAGTTGTCTTGCTGTTGCTGGAGTAAGGCCTCTGAGCCTCTATAGTTCCATGGCTGCTTTTAAGCCCTTGGCCGCTGCCAGTGCGATGTATTCTTTGTATTTGAGGCCAGAGTCCATGATCATTCCGAGGACCTTGACCTGGGTCTTGGGACGAATAAGCTATCCCCTAATCGTAAAAGGTTCTGAGTCGGACTTGTATGCTTTCCGGGTGAAGTGGATAATTGCCGTCTTTTCTGCCTCGAAGGTCGCACCGCTTCTCTTTTCCTAGTCTAGCGCTTTCTTGATAATCTCTTTGATCCCACCACGGTTGCTTTCCGCCGTTGGGCCCGTCACCCACGCCGTGAAATCATCCACGAAGGCTACCGCTCCCCCATAGTAGTCAATGCGCTGCTGTACGAGGTCTGCGTTGAAGAAAAGAAACAGAATCGGAGACAGAGGGGAGCCTTGCGGCAGCCTAGCTTGTGGCAAACTTCGCATCTCGGATGCCTATCCGTTGACCTGAATAGTCGCCGTGCGATTCGAGCAAAAGGCTTCGATCCAGCGAAGTAGATCCTCTGGGATGCCCCTTACTCTTAGTCGTTAGACGAGTCTCTCTTTGCAAACTCCATTGTACGCTCCTTTGACGTCGAAACTCACTAGGCTAAGGACCCGTCGGCCTCGCCAGGCAGCGTAGATTTGCTCCTGTAGCAACATCAAGGCCTACTCGGCAGACCGCTATTTGCGGGCTCCAAAGTGATTTATCGGCAGCAATCCATGTATCTCGATAGCGTGCGAGATCCGTTCCGCGACGACCGCCTCTAGTATTTTGCCTAGCATAGATAGGAGCGAGATGGGCCTCTATGCCTTCGCGATCGAATAGTCCTCTTTATTTGGTTTCTTGAGAGGAATAATTTTTGCGTGTCTCCATTAATCCGGCAGGATCCCTTTATCTAGTGATGCACGAAATAGTGCTAAGACTCGGTGCTTAACAACTAGCCAGACCTGTTTCTAGACTATGGCCGGTAGTCCGTCTTCGCTAGGTGCTTTCCACGACTTTGTCGCGGAGAGCTGCCGCTCCACCTCCCCTATGGTAATGTCTGGCATGGTGATGGGAGCTCCGCGCTGAGGTCTCTCTCCTTCCTCGTCGATATGCTCCGGCAAAGAGGGGAAGAAAGTGGCTAGCATTTCATCAGCCTATTCGGTGTTATTGGCCGTGCGCGTGCCGTCAGCTCTTGTAAGCTGGGGCACTTTGCCAAATGCTGTATCGTCTCCAGACTTAAGATACTTTGCTACCTTCCAAATGTTGTCGTTGTCAGCTAGAAACTCGTTCCAATGCGTCTTTTTCTGCTGTCTGATAGCATCGTGGTACTGCTTTGCTGCTCCCCTGGCTATATTCTCGAGCTCCTCATATGTCCATCCTGCTCGCCTTGATGCTCTGGCACGGTTCCTCCAGTACGTGTATATCCGCCGGAGTTACGTGAGGTCTAAGGTCCACCAGCGCTTTGCATATGGTGATGGTTTAGCTTTGGGTGTCAGGGCGCAAACCGCCTCTAGCACCGCTGACATAAGCCTATCGGTCTTCTACTATACGGTGCCCTCCGTCGGGGTGGTCTCTAGCGCCGCGGCGATTCGATCGTTGATTTCCTTCCATAGTGCATTTTTAAGTAAGAGCCGCTTCTCAGTTGGCGATGCTGGTACTGAAATATCAAACTCTGTTTCAATAGCACGATAGTCGGGCCCATGCTCTATGCCGTATATCGCATACTTGACCGTTGAGGTTGCCAGATCCTCGGAGGCAAGGACCAAGTCGACCGTCATTTCAAAGTCGCCGCCGCTCCACGTCTTCGTTCCCCTCGGGAGCAGGCTCATGAGATCAAGCTCGCTCATGAGGTCAATGATCTGATCCGCTTCGCCTTGTCTCACTAGGGATACATCGTCTCCTCCCCATAGCTAGTCGTGCCGGTTGAAGTCCCCAACAGCAATCACATCCACCAGCCTGTCAGCATGTCCTCTTGTGTCAGAGATAACCCGGCGCAAGGCGTTGCAGATGTCTTGTAAGGCCTGGGCGTCTCCTCCCGGTACGTAAACTAACACGACCAGGATCAGCCGCTCAGGGAGTTGCAAGATAGCTACCGTCATGTCCGCTGACCCTATCGGTACCTGCTCTGCCTCTACATCCTTGTTTACCCACAACATGCTCCGAATCGGCCATCTGCCCTCTTTCCACACAGTAGGGACCATCCTAACCCACCTCGGATGCCCCATGGGGACTATTAGTAGCTTGCCGTTCCTTTGGTGTGCCTATGGCTCTTAGATCGCTATTACTGCATAGTCCTAAAGTTGCTTATCATTCATAAGGCTCTCGTATACCGCGCCCTGTTTTCTCACATTCAGTTAAATCGTCCGAAACGTCTTACTCATGCAGCCTAGGGTGAAGTTTCAGGCAGTTCCTGCTGAACGATTCATGCGGCCCGCTGCAGAGAGCATACTTGGGTATCTGCGTCTGGCACTCACTGTGATAGTGGCCTTCGCCGGCGCACCTGGCACATACTCGATTCTTGCTGCACGAGAATGCCTTATGACCGAGTTGTTGATAGTTATAGCATTATTCCGGTCCAATTATCAGCTTGAATACACTCGTACATGCCGATTCACCTGCTACGAGAAAGCAGCCTTCCTGTAGTAGCCTCCTAGCATCGTTGTTTTTGGTGAGATACACCACCATGGATCCATATGCCTTAGGGTTGACCTTTCGACTCAGCCAGGCCACCTTGGCTATCTAGATTTCGTTCTCCTGGCTTAACGTTTCCAACACTCCGGGAAGGACCTTAAAGTCCTGGTCGAAAACGGCCGTACGGTTCATGTTATCAACTTTGACTAGGTACAGTTAGTCTCGAAGCACTCTTGCACCTGGGGCCTTCCTGGCTTCGAGGATGGTCTTGATCTTTTGCATTTCTTCTTCGTTCCTACTAATAACCCTGAGGCGGTTGACGTTCCGTCCATCTCTGGTCACTGCGACGCATCGCCAGTGAGGTTGGTCGCTCGACGTTCGCATTTCCTGCTCAACAGTCTTGCGAATCATTGCCGGTATAGCGTCGCCAATGTGATCCTCGGGCACTCTGGACGTGTCCACTGTGCAGAACACTGGTTCTGGAGTTACCGATCGGGCCGTAGATGAAGATTGGTTGGATGTGCTGACGGGTGTCATTCTGGCCGCGTCTGCGTATGTCCGACCCGGTGATCGCGGTACCTCAGCCTTATTTAGTGTCTCCAGCTATAGTCGGGTCTGCTCCAGCTCGCCGCAAACCTGGGTAAGCTGCTCTCGGACTTGCGATAGTTCTTGCGCCATCTGGGCCGTGGCCTTAGTCACCTCCTCGGCCATGCGGTCACTGAGCTTGGTGAACTCGAGCTGGAACTCCGCCTTCATCGATTCCATTCGCTTATTAAAATCTTGTTCCAGAAGTCGTTTCAGGCTCTGGGTAAGCTCGATCATGCTGCCAGCTGCCTTAGGCGTGGCCCGTTTCTTGGCTCGGGTCTGATTCGGAGCTCCCTCACTGCTCTCCTCTTCCTGCCATTCCATATCGCCTTTTTTCTGCTCGGATTCCAACGCCCTCGCCGTTCTGGTCCTTTTACGCTGGGGGCGATGATATCCCCCGCCTGTAACATCGGGTTCGCCTTCCATGACGACAATGACGTCTGATGCGGGGTTCGCAACACCAGACATCCGCCAACGGCCTGAATCTCCGCCAAGCGGTTACCAGACCTTTCAAAAGTTATAAAGAAGATAAAGAAAAGTATTTCAAGAGATTTTTCTTCGCAAGGAATACCTGGTTCTCGCTGGTATACAGTATCATCGAGATTCACAGGTTTCAATTGTCTCATGTGTTCCCTTCTTATTAGCAGATACACACACACACACACAAGTCTATTACGCCCGGTAGGCCATGCCCAAAGGGCTCTGAAGCTAAAAATACATACACAACTCTAGTTCTTGCCTTGATCTCGCCAAGCCCTTGTGGATCCCGCCTTGTTCTTTTGGTCCAGTCATCGCTCTTCTTCTTGGTCCTCGTGAAGGTTAGTAGCAAGTCAACTTGAAGCCCAGTTCCTCCAAGTGTTCAGTTTCCTATTTTCGGCGGCTGAAGCAGTGCCTGCTTTTGATTTAGCAGATACAGTGCCGACCACCTCCAGAGGCCGCCCAGCTTTCTTCGTAAAGTCTTTGAGCACGGACCTCAGCGTGGCTGGTGTGGCTTCTCGACAGTGCGTTTTGGTTGTGACAAAACTGTGGTAATCTACCCCACCTTGCCAAAGATGCTTAGTGCTGTCACGTGCCATTAAGCATAGCCGCTTACGGCCGTGGAAAACACACTGACATCTGATATCTTTATTCCCCATAACGCGTCCAGAATAAGCCCTGACTTCTGGCCTAAGACGGCTCCCCGACTCTCTGATGCTGACCATGAAAAGCTTCAAGCGATGATTCGACGTAATGAATCGACTAAACATATAGCCCAGGCCATCCCCTGCGACCCCCGAACCGTTCGAAAAGCCCGAGCGCGGTACAAGCTCTTCAGGTCGACGAAGGCGCCTCCAAACCATATCGGTCGCAAAGAGACAACAGCTCGAATGCAAGATGCCTTGCTCGAGGAACTTACAAAGAAGCCGACTATGTACCGAAGCGAGATGAGAGCGTTTCTCCGTGATCAATTCGAGGTCGAAGTATCCTTGTCCAGCATCACCCAGCTGCTGAAGTCTGCGGGGTGGACCCGGAAGGGCACCCATCGTGTCGCACAGCAGCGTAATACGGAACTACGAAACCTGTACCTTTATAAGATCTCCAAATATAAATCGTTCCAGATGATCTTCATAGACGAGTCGGGCGCCGACCGACGAACCGGCCGTCGAGATAAGGGATGGGCTCCAAGCGGAGTCACGCCCATTGAGGTTGGCAGATTCAACCGCGAGCAAAGGTATCAGATCCTTGCCGCTTATACACAGGACGGTATCGAACTGGCGCGTGTCTATCCTGGGTCTACTGATGCTGCCATGTTCAAAGACTTCATCGAGCAGCTGCTACGCGGCTGCGGACAATGGCCACAGCCAAAGTCTGTTCTCGTCATGGATAACGCATCCTTCCATCGGTCCGAAGAGATTGAGCAGATGTGTACTAACGCTGGTGTGGAACTCGTCTACTTGCCCCCGTACTCGCCGGACTTTAACCCGATCGAGGAGTTCTTGGCAGAGCTGAAGAACTTCATCAAGAATCCCGGACCCGAACTGTCGGAGCTTTTCAAGAAGGACTTCAGGGCATTCTTGCAGGCATGCGTGGACGCTGTGGGACGACGCAAGGCAAGTGCCAGGGGCCACTTTCATCACGCCGGAGTTGCGATTGACGAATACGAAGAGCAAATGCCATGAATTGATCACTACCGAAGAAGATTGCACACGGTCTACCGTAGTACATACACTGTACTCCATCACTGCTCGTCGGCCCAAGCCTTGATGCCCTGCACCCACGATCTAGCAATGCCAGGCTTCACACCCTTGTCGACGTAGTACGCGACATCCTGGTCCTGGTATACGTGTCTTAAATCGAGACAGTCATGTTTCGTGATGCTTCCCGCCCTGCGAAAGCCATCTTTCCAGTTTTCGTCATCGACCTGGTCACAGTTCCATTCAGTGTAAATGTCTATAGATTTGTCAATTGGTGTTGGAATGACCAGATCTGTTAAGTGAAATGCAGAAGGCGAAACATGCGGAAAGCTTGACGCCGGCGGAGTGCACCCTTCTGCATTTGGCTGACCGTAGGGCGAGGGCAAGATATTCACGATCTTGATTGGGCGATCGCTCTCCAAACCGGGCGCCTTCCGTTTCTGCCTCCGTTCAGAGTCCTCCGTGTCCTTCTCATAGATCATGTCGAGGATGTAGGCTGGGACATCTCTGTGGGTTTCCAGCACGTTGCCTTCTTCGGCGTACTGCACCATCTTGGTCAAAATGTTTGTGTTTAGCACAATATGTCTTCTCTGCTCGCCGATGAAGCAGTAGCTGCCTGGACATGAGTCCTTTTTACATCGCATGAGATTGTACACGTCATTCCAGACGCGAGGCCGACCCTCTGCCTCTTGCGTCTCCAGCAGCTGATCCCGTTCAGCCAGCTGCCGGGATGTTGCGCTGCCTCGGTTACCCTGTAGCACCGTCGCGGAGCCTTGCTGGGTCTCTTCTTTACAAATGAAGGACATGTCAATCCTCAGCTTTTTACCCATCCGAAACAGATGGCCCCAATCGCTCAGTTGGCCTTCCACCAGTCGCCAATCAATGTTGAAGTCGTCGAATCGCTTCGTGAGATCCCGTTCGCTGCGGTCGGTGACGGACACAATAACGTTCGTTTCCTCTGGCAGGTAGCATTTACCTTGCGGGGTTTTCTTTCTTAAAAGCTCCTCTACCTTGGACTCGAGAGTCCTGTCCCAAAATGCGCCGGGCGCCAGGACAAGATCTCGTTCCGTATCATCTGTGAGTTTGGTGAGCCTTCCCTTACGCAGCTGCAGCTTCCACTCGATTGAGTAGTGAATACAGGTAGGAGGAGACTCGTCGTAGGCGACGTCGGAATCCCAATCGGCTAACTGAAGCAGTGGCAATCCGGGTCTGGGGTAGCTCCGGGACGGGGTTAGGTGAGCGGGGCTTGCAGTCGGGCTGCTAATGCTTGACAGATGAGGGGTGCTAAAGTTGAGATCATCTTGATCCCACTGTGTCAAGTCAAATAGCTGGCTATTCATGGTGGCAACTTTGAGGCATCCAGAATGCCGAGTGGTGGATGGGAACGGTGGAACGGGAATGAGATGGCAGCACTTGAGGATACGTGTCACCACGTTGTGTTTATGGGTAGCTAGAACCTTCTATGTGAATTACATGGGTGCTTGGCCTTTGAAGGGCTTGTCAAAGGAAGACTCAAAAGAAGGTTTAAAAAAAGGGCAGCCCCACCTGTCCCGCCATCGCCTTCATTGTGATGGGCGGTATCGATAAGCTATCGATAAAGGAAACACACTATTCCTTATTAGGATGATTAGCTGGCTGAATCAAGACAAGGTTCCATTGCCCACAAAGTTCTCGTCCCTGAAGTGGGTGGTCCATCTTCATTCCCACACCCGCTTTTAGTCTTGTCTGAAAACATTCAAAATCATACAGAACATTTCTCACCGTGACTCCTTCCATTTACCCCCTTTTGTATCCTTTGAATTGAGGTTTTCTGGCTTTTCATCTGACCATCATGTGACTGCTTGCTGCGGCTTCTGCAGCGCAGCCCACTGATGATGGCTTGCGTCACGTGAAGAGCGTGTGTTGGTAAGACTGAGCCTCGTCAACCCCGCACGAGGGTTAGGCCACTTTTGTCGTTAAAAGCACCTGAAAGCGACTGCGATAGCCGGACCAAATGGCGGAAGTGCTCGGCGTCGCATCCAGCGTCATCGCTGTGGTTGATTTGTCTGCCAAAGTGTTCTCCCTTTGCCTCCAGTACTTCCAAGAGGTGAAGAACGCCAAAGCCGATATCGAACGGCTTCGCAACGAAGTTGCGGACTTTAAGACCACCGCAGAGCAGGTCCGAGATCTCGTCGAAGGGCCTCGTGGACAGGAGCTGGAAGCGTCTCGACAGTTGGGCTCCGCAATCAAAGATGGCTATTCGACACTGGAAAAACTCGCGCAGGCGCTCGAACCTTCCAAGCGTCAGAAGGCGATGAGCCGCTTCGGTATACGCGCATTCAAATGGCCATTCGAAAGCAAAGATATTGAGGGAACCATACATCATCTTGCGCGCTGCAGAGATAACATTTCGTTGGCACTGAATGTTGATCAGACGTGAGTGATATGGTCTGTGAGGTGATGCGTGAGCTGATGTTAATTTAATCTAGCGCAATCATTCAGAACGTCGACCACAGGATCGCTCTCGACAGGCTGCCTATCGCAGAAGGGGCCTCGTTCGACTCCCATGCCGAAGAACACAACCGGACATGCTTGCCAAACACTCGAGTTGATCTGCTCGAAGATGTATCTCGATGGATTGCTGACCCCAACTCAAAGACAATATACTGGCTGAACGGCATGGCGGGAACTGGAAAGTCGACCATCTCACGCACTGTCGCTCGGTCTCGGTCCAAGCAAGGTGACCTCGGTGCTAGTTTCTTCTTCAAGAGAGGAGAGACTGACCGAGGGAACTTGGCCAAATTTGTGTCTACCCTGGCCCGCCAGCTGGCCTTCAATATTCCGGAGGTTGCGCCGTTCATCAAGAAAGTAACCGATTCCGATGCAGCAATCGTTGACAAGGCCGTGAGGGAGCAGTTTGAAAAGCTCGTTCGAGAACCAATGTCAAAAGCAGCGGCAACGCCATCGACCCGATCGTCGGTCGTTATTGTCGTCGATGCGTTGGACGAGTGTGAGAGTGATGTTGACATTAAGCTACTTCTTGAGCTTTTTTCCAATGCACGCTCTATGGGTCCCTTACGAGTTCGAGTGCTTGTTACCAGTCGACCCGAACTTCCCGTACGTCTTGGTTTTCGTTCTATCGACGGCACCTATCAAGACCTGGTACTACATAAGATCCCACAATCGATCATTGAGCACGACATATCTGTCTTTCTTCGCCATGAATTCGCCAAAATTCGCAAAAACTTTAATAACTTGACAGAAGAAGAGCTGAAACTGCCAATGCATTGGCCTGGGGAAACCAACCTCAGGAAGCTCACCATGGCAGCGACGCCTCTCTTTATTTTTGCCGCGACTCTCTGCCGCTTCATCAATGACTCAAGTCTTGGCAACCCTGATGAGCTTCTGCAGAGGGTACTGAATCTCACGGGTAATAGCCATGCCTCAAAGCTTGACATGACCTACTCACCAGTTCTGGAGCAACAAGTCATCAATAGGTCAGGACGTGAGAGACATGACGTCATCGAGAGCTTCCGTCTCATCGTCGGCACTATCGTCACGCTGGCTAGCCCCTTATCCATGCGCGCTCTCGCGCTACTTCTCGATATCCATATCGATAAGGTGACGACTAGGCTAAAGATGTTACATTCTGTTCTGGAGGTTCCAGGGACTCTCGACTCGCCGGTGCGACTGCTACATTTGTCATTCCGGGATTATCTCGTCAATCCAGAGAACAAAGAGACGCTCGAGTTTTGGGTGGATGAGAAACTCGCTCACCGAAACCTGGCAAAACACTGTTTGCATGTTATGCATGGCGCTTTGCGTGAGAACGTTTGCGGCCTGTCTTTCCCAGGTATGCGTCAATCTGCGGTGGACGCTCTACAACTCGAGAAATACATACCTCCACAGCTTCAGTATGCCTGTCTTTACTGGGTACATCATCAGACAAAGATTGATTTTGAGTCGAATGATAGCCACGAGATCTATGATTTCTTGACTACACACTTTCTTCATTGGCTGGAGGCGCTGAGCTTGATGGGCCGAGTTAGAGAAGGTCTCGACTCACTCAGGTCGTTAGTGGATTCGCTAGAGGTAAGTGTCGCACACCGTGAAGTCTGACCACTGCTGACTCTTGTTAGAACCGAGGAGATTCAAGCCTCTCGAATTTTTTGGCTGATGCAATTCGGTTCCTCCAGGCAAATTTCTCTGTGATTAATGACGCACCGTTGCAGATATATTCTTCTGCCCTGGTTTTCGCGCCAAAGAGGAGCCTCATCAGAATGTCATTCGAGAATTCTGTTCCAGGATGGTTAACTATTAGGCCGCGAGTCAAAGAGGACTGGGATGCATGCCTGTTGACGTTGGAGGGCCATAGTGGCGAAGTCAGGTCGGTGGTGTTCTCGCACGACTCGACGATGGTGGCATCGGCCTCTTCTGACAAGACGGTACGGATCTGGAACGCAAAGTTGGGGAAGTGCGAACAGGTGCTAGAGGGCCATAGCTGGCCGGTCAGCTCGGTGGTGTTCTCGCACGACTCGTCGATGG
>JAMAKE010000072.1:0-70966 GCA_023628695.1 Nectriaceae sp. PG4201 | reverse complement strand
CTCTTACGACAAGACGGTACGGATCTGGAACGCAAAGACGGGGAGGTGCGAACAGGTGCTGGAGGGCCATAGCGACTCGGTCAACTCGGTGGTATTCTCGCCGGACTCGACGATGGTGGCATCGGCCTCTTATGACAAGACGGTACGGATCTGGAACGCAAAGAGGGGGAAGTGCGAACAGGTGCTAGAGGGCCATAGCGATAATGTTAACTCGGCGGTATTCTCGCCCGACTCGACGATGGTGGCATCGGCCTCTAGGGACAAGATGGTACGGATCTGGAACGCAAAGACGGGGAAGTGCGAACAGGTGCTAGAGGGCCATAGCTGGCCGGTCAGCTCGGTGGTGTTCTCGCACGACTCGTCGATGGTGGCATCGGCCTCTTACGACAAGACGGTACGGATCTGGAACGCAAAGACGGGGAGGTGCGAACAGGTGCTGGAGGGCCATAGCGACTGGGTCAGGTCGGTGGTATTCTCGCCGGACTCGACGATGGTGGCATCGGCCTCTTACGATAAGACGGTACGGGTATGGAACGCAAAGACGGGGAAGTGCGATCAAGTGCTGGAGGGCCATAGTATGTTGGTCAACTCGGTAGTATTCTCGCCCGACTCGACGATGGTGGCATCGGCCTCGGATGACGAGACGGTACGGATCTGGAACGCGGAGACCGGCGATTGCGAGCGAGTACTGGAGGGCCATAGTATATTGGTCAACTCGGTAGTATTTTCGCCCGACTCGACGATAGTGGCATCAGCCTCGGACGACGAGACGGTACGGGTCTGGAACGCAAAGACGGGGAACTGCGATCAAATGCTGGAGGGCCATAGCGATAATGTCAACTCAGTGGCGTTCTCGCCTGACTCGATGAAGGTGGCATCGGCCTCTTCTGACGAGACGGTACGGGTCTGGAACGCAAAGACGGGGAAGTGCGATCAAGTGCTGGAGGGCCATAGCGACTGGGTCAACTTAGTGGCGTTCTCGTCCGACTCGACGAAGGTGGCATCGGCCTCTTCTGACAAGACGGTACGGGTCTGGAACGCAAAGACGGGGAAGTGCGAACAGGTGCTGGAGGGCCATAGCTCCTGGGTCAGCTCGGTGGTATTCTCGCCGGACTCGACGATGGTGGCATCGGCCTCTTACGACAAGACGGTACGGGTCTGGAACGCAAAGACGGGGAAGTGCGATCAAGTGCTGGAGGGCCATAGTATGTTGGTCAACTCGGTAGTATTCTCGCCCGACTCGACGATGGTGGCATCGGCCTCGGATGATGAGACGGTACGGATCTGGAACGCGGAGACCGGCGATTGCGAGCGAGTACTAGAGGGCCATAGCGACAATGTCAACTCAGTGGCGTTCTCGCCAGACTCGACGAAGGTGGCATCGGGCTCTTCTGACGAGACGGTGCGGATTTGGAACACGGAGACCGGAATATGCAAGGCCGTCATTTCGCTGGACGCCTACGCACACGTTCTTTCCTTCACGCCCGACGAGCGTGGCATTGTCACAGATATTGGCGTTTTTACTTTGACTGGCGACTTAGAATCTTCCGCAGAGCCTCCCATGTCATCGCGGCCTTCGGAGGTCTCAACGCTCGGCTTGCGGGACGGGACCTGGGTGACGACGACAGGAACGGACTTGTTCTGGCTACCTACCGAATGTCGTGGTGGACAAGCAGCTGTTTCGGGAAGCACGGTTGTCGTAGGCTGTCGGTCAGGAAGAGTCGTGTTATTGGGGTTTTCTGGTACGGAAATAGCGAAAATATGATGATATTGTCAAATTACATATGACATTTAGTCGCACAGGAACTCACGCTCTCGTGCATGACGGAAACCATCGCAGTAACAGGAGCCATGTTTCACTTGACTGACGGCCTATTCCTACATGTGCTGTACTGTATAATCCTCGCGTCAGGCATTTCATAATCAGCATCAGCGAGTCATGGAGCCATGTTGGGTCCGAAGTCGCATATTCTGGACGCGTTGTGTGGGATGGAAGATGGCAGGTGTCAATGCTTTCTACGGCCGTAAGCGGCCATGCTCAATGACAGGACCTGACTCCGACCGGAATTCGGAGGAGGTGGAGTGGATCCTCACAGTCCTGCTGTGCACGGTAGTAAGCCACATTAGCCACGACAAGGACCGTGCTCAAAGATTTTACGTAGAAAGCTGGGCGGCCTCTGGAGGTGGTCGGCACTGTATGCTTGTAGGGGCTTAGAACTCCCTTTCCAATGAAGCGCTTGACTTCCATTTTGGTTTCCCTTGAACCCTGTCCTGGGCGGTGACGGGTTTTGGAACTCCCTTGTCAAACTAAAGACACCTTTTTGAATAGCAAGACCCACCAGTTATGTATCAACGCTTTGATGCTAGCTGACGTTCGAGAAATGTAGTCCACCTCGGGTGATGACTGTTTCCCGATATCGTGTGAGTGGATACTCGGGGGTTTATGCCCCCCTCGGGAAGTTGCGGGTATACAGGGGGTGCCGAAATCGTTCTGAATGACACATCCCTGAGGTACTTTTGTAATCTTGGGACAAACCAGGGTGCGGCTTTGGTCTTGGAAGTACTGCGCGGTCGCACAATGAGCGAAGAGCTGCTGCACTACATTAACTCGACCTAATAGCAGAAACTCAGCCGCATGGAGATTCTCTCAGCCGTTCGAGATCGCTTTGGACTGCACACTCTCTAAGGGCAACAATTTCAATCCCTTCTCTTTCTCTTCCTATCCCTAGACAAACTCCGTCGTCGTTTGTTCAAACACAGTATGACTTATCAGGGCGTTGTTAGAGTTGCAATCGACGCGCTTGTTTTCGCGCCTGACTACTCCTCCTGTAACTACAACATTAATACCGCCAAGGTTGCTCGACTCAAGCAAATTTTCGAGCTGGAGGGATGCAACCGATACGATCCCCAAAATCTTATCACCGGTAGTATCGCTCAAGATGTGTTGCAGAAGGCCTTGGTGCGTTCCCACTTGACGTCGGAGAGTCTACTGAGAGAGGGAGAGCCGCCAATACTTCACCTTCCTCCAAATACCTACGTGCGATGCGATCAAGGAAGAAGTCGTGTCAAGGCGCTTATGGAAACTGAAGGTCTCTTTCATTGGTGGACTCTCGAGCTCTTCGCAGGTGAGAGCAAAATACCTTTCCCTAGAAGAGAGGAGATTAACATCGCGCGCGAAGACACCGACCAGAAAGCTCTCAACAAGATCAGCGAGGAGTCTATGAGTGAGGGAAATTTCTCTGACGGACATATCTGCGCAGAAATTGTGCAGAATCGCTTTAAAACGACCGTGGAGAAAAAATGGTGGGCGAGACTCAGTAGAAGCAAGGCAGGTATCTTGAAAAGATTACTTGACCACAAGTCACTGGCAGCCCCCTTTTTAGAGTTGATCCACTGCATACCTGCTATGCGTGAAGACCTAATGATCGGCGTATGGCATAAGATAATGGCAGCCAGATGCGACGAGGTACCTGAAGCGCCCCGCTTGACTATGTATACTAACTGATCCATTTTCAGGAAATAAATCGATATTTCAGGTTCATCCTTGATATCTGGATTGAAATCATGGGGTCAAGATCAGCATTGCGACACGTAGATCCCGAATCCGTGAGGGAACTGCAACTACGAGCTCCGGGTGTATCACAGCGTGACATGGAGCACGTGACTCGAGTTATCACCAACAAATTGGCGTTCAAGAGCCTCACGGATATGTCAGAGAGGATGAAACTTTTGAACCGGCTAAAGAGAATTAACTCTTTGATCCCCTCGATCTATACTTTGCAGAAAGACGCTAAATATCTTCAGCCCTGCGCGGGTATGCTGAAACGGCTCATCTTGGGCCAGGAGCAGTCTTCCTGTACGGTCCAGATACCATCCAGTACCCCTCTGCCGATAAGACCCCTCTACTAATAAGCAAAAAAAAAGTTTCCCCATACAAACTGCTAATTTTCAACCCCCCAACAAGGAGTCACCAGAAATACGAAAAACAAATTGGTTCCTATTTTTCAGCTTAGAATCGAATGTATTTTAATATTCTCTTGGTCTTTTAACTGCGCGGCCTGCGCGGGTCCGTACAACTAGTAACTCTTCCGCCTCCGAATTTGAGCCCTCATCCTCTTCCACTCCTCCCACCTCAATCACCTCCTCAACAGCCTCTGTCTCTTCAATTGCTTCGTTTGGCTCGGAAATAGTGTCACCAGCCACTAGAGCCTCGGCTAGTGTCATGAACTTCCTGTTGGGATTCGGTATCGCCTTTCTCTTCTTGCCTCTGCTCAACCGCCCGACTTCCTCCTCTAAACTAGCTACTCTTGAACTTAAGGAGGCGATCTTTGACTCTTATGCTTCGAAACCTTTCGATATCACAGAATAGCGCCTTCTTGTTGAAGGGCTTTTGTTCTTCCCCAGATCCCTGATATGACGGCTGGTCTTTGGCGTGTTATCAGAGTCGCGTTGCCCGTCGCTGAGGCCGTCTAATGCGGGCATCGTTTCCTTCTTGTCAGGCTGGATCTTAGGATGTATGAGCGCTTTCCGTCGTGAAATCGGCTAGTTTCTAGTCACTCTCTAACTAGAAAGGATATTTTTCTTTGTCATACCCACTTCTCTGCCTTTGGCATAGGCCTTGATGAAGTTAACCTTGTCCACCGGCGCAGAATCGGTCAGGCTTGTTAGCTTTTGGAGTTCTTTGCGATAGGCCGCCTTGGATGCATTAAATGGACCATTGTCGAGTGGTTATAGGCCGTGGGAGCAGTGAGCCGGCAGGTAATAACAATACACATTGTTCAAAAAGCACATAGCCATCCACTCATCCTAGATTTACGGTCAGCGACATCCCCGGCCCAAGTGGCCCGGAAAAGGCAGATACGAATAGATACATGGCTTCGATGACCATCTAGTATAATAAGCCTCGCATCTGACTCATCTTCTGGTTGTGTTTGGGGAAGATAGACCTGTTTGAGCCACTCGACCGCGATATGGTTGTCTATCCAGCCGTTGTCGGACGTGATGTAATACTAGTTAGCCACTTCCTTGAGCTCATCAATAAACCACTGTTGCTAAAGCTCTTTGCCTTTAAAGATAATCCCCAGCTTTAGAAGACAGCCAGTTGCAGTTGCAGCTTCGAGAAAGCTGGTCCAAGTGCGGGACTGGGAGCCTTTAAGGAAGGCTTTCTTCTTGGGGTCGCTATTGCCGATAACTAAGGAATCTAAGCCTATATTGGCAGCTGGTTAGTTTGTCTCATGAAAGAAACGACAAAATACTCACCAAATCTGGCCATGATGCTGCCCTTGTCAACATTAATAGTGTTCTTAGGTTTGATCTAGCCATATTCGCTCTTGCGGATGTTAAAGTACCAATTGACGGCGGTCGGGGTAAAACAATTGAACCTCGATGCCTCTTGGCGTTTTCCTATCTTGGTCTTTATGGATGGATGTCGTTTTATAAACCTAGCTAGCCAATGTATGCCGATAGGCTTTTCCCTGCCTTGCTGTTGTAGGAGGGCAGCGACGGTAGCGCGAACTTGACTGTGAGAAGGAGCATAGCCCAAGGCCTCTTGTCAAAGTATCCAGGAAACTAATCTAGACTCCTGAGACTTGGATAACAGCTAGGCGGGATAGGTGACCTTGGACTTTGGCGGTATACCTCTTAATCGGTTCGAAAGAGTCGGCTGAGGGATGCCGTGCTTCTGGGCGGATTGGTTCTGCGAGAGATCGTTATCTGTGACATCCAATATTGCTTCAATAACTTCATCCTCTGTATAAGAAGCTCAAGCCATTTTTCAAGGCAATTATAGAAGGCCGGCGCAGATAAAAGTCCTACGAGCGTTGGGGAGGAGTGTTCGTGGAGGAGGCATTGATAGAAATTTTGCGATAGTTCCATGCGGCCAAACCGCCCATATAGCGTAAGCAACAATAGCATAATACAAAACAGCATGAAACTCTCAATAAGACACAACTTGTTTCACGTAAATAACTTCAATTTTGGCCAAGCACCGTGTAAGTGAAATTGGGCATTTTGTATGGGGAAACTTTTTTTTTGCTTATCAGTAGAGGGGTCTTATCGGCAGAGGGGTACTGGATGGTAATTGCACGCAGTGCTTTCCCATCAAGGAACTTTCCGGGGGCAGATGCAATGTTCCCTGAAAAATTAAAAAGGCTGTATCTCTTCATTATGCAGAATTGGGTACAGCTAACTGGTAAGAATCCTCTCCTGGAAAATAGAGAAAACAACCCTGGTGAAGGTACTCCTGACCCGAGAGCTTGGTCTCGATTGGCAATCGAAGCACAACTTCTCGGATTTAGATCTCCCGAAATCACTCGTTTAGCATCGGAAGACCCTGATCGTGAGTTGGCGCTCAAAGCACTCCTTTTAGGCCGGCCAGAATCAGAGTATGAGTACGACCAATCTGCTTTGGATGATCTCATATCTTCTGTTGTACAAGTTTTCCGAACAGCACGCAAAAGAGAACCAAAGGTCTTTGAACCACAATTCACGACCAGGGGTATTGGTGAGCCACTTTCTCACCGGTGTGGACCTCAATACTCCGAAGCCTACGAGCGAGATCGACAGTTCCTCACAATGTCTCATTTCACACTCCCGATAACGAGAGACATGGATATTACTTCACTTTTCGTTCGAAAATCCATTTTCCATGCATTTTTCAGGATTCAAGAACAAAGCGGAGCCACGTTAGATGCAATCGACTTTATTTCAGCATTTCCTGTGGCTACGAGTGGTGAAGACATTCGGATGACTCAGGAATGTGATTTACGCGAAAGCGAGGACGAAGAGATAGACCAGATATCACCACATGAGCTCTTGAGGAGACAAGACGAAGTTTTACAACAGGATATATTGAGACAATATGATAGGGATGTGGCAGCAAGCCTATGTCACGAAAGCAGGCTGATAGTGGAGATCAGCAGTGATAGTTGCGAGAGCGCAAGCGAGACTGAGGATTCGATGTTTGTCATCGAACCGATAAAAAAGAAGAGAAAGAAAGACTAGAAAACCCAATGGGTTTGTGAGGCATGACCTTGTGGATCTACAAACCAGATTTCAGCTACAATCACATAATGGGTAAAGAAAATATTAAAAAAAAAAAAAAAAAGAAAAAAAAAGGAGACTTAGCCTGAAACTTGGAGGACTTTGATAAGGTTTATTACTTAGAAATTCATATAGAAAGGAAATTCCCCCCCCAAAAAAACCCATATTTACAAACTTATAAGAAAAAACATCCAATCAAGCATCAAATGATTAGAGTGATTGGGTCCAAGACACAAGACTTGGCACGAAGGTAAACAAGAAGGAAAACAAGACCGGTCTGTCCCTGACTAGAAGAAATAATCAGTGCAACAGCGCGTTGCACGATCATATCGGCACTCGATCACATGATTCCATGACAACCTGTATACTAACAAACTAGTGTAAGGGGTTCGTTGCAGCAGAATCAGAGAGTCGGTGCACACGGCGACCGATGTGGGTTTGGCCGATATTATAGCGATGGCAGGCTGACAGCGAGTTACCATGCCAGTAAGCTACAATGACAGCAGACTACAATACTAGCAGATTACAATGCCAGCAGGTTACAATGCCAGCAGGTTACTATGCTAGCAGGTCATTATTTCTAGAAAGTTCCAGCCAGTTACCATGCCAGCAGGTTACAATGACAGCAGACTACTATGCCAGCAGGTTACAATGCTAGCAGGTCATTATTTTTAGAATGAAATAGGTCTATCAGTTAGAAAATTATACGCGAAGGTCTTTACAGCAGAATCTGAGGGTCGGTGCACACAGCGACCGATGCGGGTTTGGCCGATATGATAGCGATGGCAGGCCGACAGGAGCAGCGGCCGATACAAATTGCAATTGGCTTAGCGGATCAACGGCCGATACGTGATGGCGTATGGGTCGGGGTCTGTAAATAGAGCGATAGGGGAAACCCGACCGATACGGACCCAGCCGACCGTACGTCCCCCCGACCTTGCGCTACCGCTGTATCGGCCGGACTCCACATCGGCTCTTTCAAGGTCGGTGCATGCAATGGCCGATGTGGAGCCCGGCCGATACAGCGGCGGCGCACGGTCGGTGCGCGTGGTGGCCCGTCTGGGCCCGTATCGGCCTATTTTCCTAGATCGCTCTATTTTCAAACTCCGACCGATATGACATCCTGTATCAGCCGCTGATACCCGCTGAGCTGACCGCCGCCCTATCGGTCGTTACTCTCACCGGCCTGCCGTCGCTAATGTATCGGCCAAACCCACATTGGTCGTCGTGTGCACCGACCATCTGATTCCGCTATAGCGAACCCTCTGTTTCAGCGGCGGCCTTGATGAAGTTGGTTGCGGCATCTCGACCTCTTAAACATCCTCGATGATGTGAACAAGAACGTTCAAGTTGTTCTGCCCTGCAGGCATCAGGCTCTCGATCTGAGAGACTTGATCCTTCGTCCGGATAACACTCGTAACAGTCCATGAGCCTTTTAGCAGCACCTGCGTCGGGATCTGGGCTACTTTTCCGTGGCCACCGAGTACAATAGCGTGTCGACCCATTTTCTAGCGAGATGGCGTGCCTAGTAAACCTTTGTTTGGGACGTTCCGTGGTAGTAAAGGGCTGTTGTCTCTGATGCGGCTAGAAGTTGGGCCAACTGAATAATTCGGACACCTAGATTTTACAAACAACAGGTCACTAGTTGTATTATTCACCTCAAGCTCCGAGTCGTAGGCAGTCAGTCATGACCAAGACCCTTTAAGGGGCCGAGACTATGTGATGATAGAGCCACCTGCCCCTCTGTACAGAAGACGAAGCAAATCAGAGTCGATCCTTTCAGAGATAAGCATCCATGTATGAGACATTAGTGATGTCAGATCAGGGCGCGTTGCCACAACTCTGTAGGACGTGTATCGCCCCGCAGACTGGAGCCTCCCATTTGTCAGCCTCTTGTGTCTCCATGACACCGGGACAATGTTAAAATCAACTTCGAGCCCATAAGAGTCTTTTTTCAACCAGAAATCCAACGGTATTCACGCCATCAACATGTCTTCGGCCATTGTCACCGGTGCCACGGGCCAGTCCATATTTCTATGCCTCAAAACAGCGACTAACGGTCCCTTCCGCAGGCATCTTGGGCCGCGAGATTGTCAAGGAGCTCTGCAGCAGATCTGAGAATGGAGCATCATCTAAGTACGCCGTGTCTCGTTCTAAGAAGTGGAGGAAGTTGGGTCAAAGTGCTGACCTCGAAAGAAAGGATTGGAAATTGACAACTTTGGTATTCTATACTGCGTATTTTACGCCTTGAGGCTATCTTCAAACAACTTTTGTAGTCGTGCACCCTCGCTATCAGCAACCTGGCCGTGGGTCCTAATGCTTCCGTAGGGGTGGTAGGGGAATGGGCTACAAACAAAGTCAGCAATCAAAATTCTTTGTTGGAGAGTGTCGGTGACTTACCCGTACTCGGGCACAAAGGTAATAAGAGCATCCTGGCTTCGCGCCTTGACGATGCGCAGCCAGAACTTCTCAAAGAATTCGCGCTCGGGCTTAAAGATAGGGTCCTCAGGCTCGGGACATTGCGAGGATTGAGTAGTTCCAATTCGGGCATGGATATGGTGGACCTGGCTAATTATTAGAACTAACCTAGTACATGCGCATTCAAACAGATTGTCCTTATTCGGGGAACTAGAAGATCTAGGATCTCCTTATCCTCCTCGCCGAGGTCAAGAAGTCGCTCACAGACCACAACCCAGTGGGAGATATCTGCTGTGATCCGGAGCCTAAAACAAGCATTAAATGGTGATCAAACGGACAGGGTAGGCGAAACGTACTCGGGTACCTTAAGCAAGATCTGCTTAGTTACATAGGGAGTAAACAGAGCTCGGTTGCGGTGTGTCTCATGGGAGACTAGGCCAGTGAGGCCAAGCTCCTGATTGATTTCCAGGGTCTTCTGGTAAAAGTAGACAGACTCATCTACAGTCCAGTAGTCGCTGGAATTGTTAGTAAACCACAGACTATATCCCGTGGGTTCGCTTACCCTCCAGACTGGGCGTTGATCTTAACGGGTCGCAGAATTTTAGCCAGCTTAAGAGTCTTACGATAGATATCGAGATGGATATCAAGAGTGAGGCCTACGGGTCGAGCACCGACATAGCCTGCCCAAGCAGTGTGCATACTTTGACTCACTAAATCACTATGGCTTCCAGTTGATCGGCGCGACTTACAGCACTATCGCTTCAAAGTCAGCATCGTCCAAGAGCTTTCGGAGAAGTCATAGGTTATCAGCATCTCAGTCAGTAATGTCGACCTCGACACCAACTAGATCACATTAGTTTTTGCAGCCCCGATAGATCTTAAGAAAAAAATAGTAGCCCTACTTCTTCAAATCCGTGAACCAGGGGATCCACTTCTCGAAGTTCTCTCCGGAGTCGATGCCCCAGATAGTTCTAAACCGCTTAATAACCACCATTTCGGCCGCTGACAACAAACACACAACGAAGAAAGCAAAATTAACTAAAGGAGAAACTAGGTTGAAGAAATCAAGTTTTAACTTCTCAAGTTAGCGTCTTTATATCTCACCTAAGCCCATAACTTGGCGATCACCCGGAGTTCCTAACCCAAACTAACCTCCAAAAGCTCAAGTGGAGTTGCTCTTCTCAAAGAGGCAACATCTCGCCACCGGGAGAAATTTCCCTTTTAGATATCTCGCGCGGGGAAGTGCCCGATCGACCCCGCCTCCGAGATGTCGCCAGGCTCCACACGAAGATGGCGGAATTGCCGAATGAACCAGAAGAGGAAATCAATGTAAAATTGTCTGGCGTGTTACTGCTGTAGAGAGATTGTTTCGTCTTCACGTGATGGTTCAATTGGCTTGCTATTGGCTAGCCGTCTCATCTCATCTGATCTCCAATGTTACTGTGAAGTGCTTCTACAGCCGCAAGCCCTCGCTGTCAGCTTCCAGTCGCTCGCCGTCAAGGTGCCAACGGCGGGATGGTTGTCATTCTATCCCACATCTCCAGGTACTGTGACGGGCCATTAACTGCTTTGTGAAACATGCCAGGAACTTTTCACGCTCTCGGATCAGCCGTAAGACAGCAGCCACCAACGACAGGGTCGTATCCGCCCATCGGCTCTGTCTTGTGCCGGAAATTCTCCAAGAGCAATGCACGAGACGAGCTGTGTTGGAGATCACAAGTGTGAGGCGACCAAGTCGGTGGCAAGGTGTGGAAGAAGGAGGAACATTCTACAAGAAATCGTGCCTGTACATAAATAGTGGTTCCCCTATTTCACTTTGAGATACGAATTAAGCAATTAGCATCTTCTCATTTCAACAAGCTGAATCTTGTAAAAACAGCAGATGCATTAGGTCAAACATATTAATGGCCTAGTTTTAATCCCTAAAGCCCCAACCTCTGACCTTGCTCTCAACTAAAGGGGCTTGTCCTAGCATCACGTCAACTCTCCCACTCGCTTTGCGGCGTTTCACGGAATCATGTTTTAATATCCTCCTTGTAACTACTTGTTTGGTATTTTAGCCCGCAATCTCTTTCATGGACACTGCTAAATACAAGAATGAAAGCATCGCCAGAATCAGCAATTAGTCAAGGTCTGCTGAGTGTCTCGTTTGACGGCTCACGGCGCCATACCAAGTTGTCAATCTGGAGTGGCCTACAGAAACAGTCACTCCTTTAACCAAACTGAGGAGCGTTCAAAGCCATGACTGTAAGCAGACCAGCAATCAGACCAGCCGATGGAAGCGTCAAGATCCAACCACTAAAGATCCAGATCAGCTGGCGCCAGTTGACGGCACCCACGTCCCCATTCATAAGGGCGACCCCGACAACACCCCCCGTCAGACACTGCGTGGTCGAGACGGGAAGGCCGAGTCGCGACGCAAGCAGTACAGTGATGGCGGCGCCAAGCTCCATCGCGTAGCCTCGTGTGGGTGAAAGCTGCGTGATCTTGTTTCCCAGCGCCTTGACGATGTGATGACCCATGAACCAGAAGCCCGCGCCCAGCAAGAATCCTGCTACCACAAGGATCCAGATTGGCGTGTCAGAGTCCTCTTCCACGACGCCGGTTCGGAAGGTCTGGTAGCTGGCGACCCAGGGGCCTACGGCGTTGGCAACGTCGTTGGAGCCGTGAGCGATGGACATCATCATAGCCGAGGCAACCTGTGCGTAGGTCCACAAGTGCTCGACACGGTTGTCGTAACGTTTGGCCTTGCGGTGAACATCGGCGAGCGCCTGCGAAGCATGCGTTACGCAATCGCGTGTGACACCTTGGAGAAGGAAGTACTTGGCGAGATTACCAAGTCGTCGGGGATGGTAGATGGGCAAGTGGCGGACAGGAACAAGCCAGCGCTCCTCCGGCTCAACATGGCGCACCCGCCGGCGACGGCGCATGCCTGGGGCGTCGCCCCTCTCGAGCTCTTCAAGGCCAGTCAGGTTCTGTGCCCTGGGAGCCACGGCGGTATCGTCATTCGTGTTGTCTGCACCGTGGCCGTTGTGGGTGTCAGGAACTGCCTTCCGCTCGGCAGCGTCAGGAGGGTTGTCGTGCCCCTTCAAAGGTTTTGCAGGGTCGCCAGATGCATGTTCGTCTTGCTCATCCTTGTCATGGGCTGACTCATAGTAGTCGACAACCATGGAGTCGCCTTTGCCAGGGAAGTACAAAGGGGGGTCTTCACGCCAGAGGAGCGGCCCAAGGGGGATATGCCAAGGCCGAATGCGGACGTCATTCTTGACGACGACACGGTGGAAGTAAGGAACGAAGAAGACGTAGGCAATAAGTAGGACACCGAAAAAGACTCCAAGAATGATTCCGACCGCGGTGCCAGCCCCAAGCTCCTCAAGCGAAGGGGCGCTAGGTGCCTCGATAGTAATGAACAGCGCAAGCACGGCACCGGTGAAGGCTAGGTAGATGGGAATGGCTCGGAGCGCCTTTTCGAATGAGTTTTGGCGCTCAAGAATAAAAAACTTGAGGGTGCCGAAGAGCAGGGCAGAGAAGCCGGCCGAGATGAGGGGCGCGATGGCCCACGACGCGGCGACCTGGGAGACGCTGCCGTCGGTCCATCTCCAAGTAACCTGGGCCTGGGACCCGATTCCAGCTCCTACAAGAGCTCCGACCACGGTCTGAGTAGTAGAAACTGGGAATCCCAGCTTGGTAGCCACGAGGAGCCAAGTGGCAGAGCCGACCTCGGCGCAACCCATGACGAGCATGAGAACTGAAGGGGTGGGGACGAAATGATCCAGATCGATAATGTCATTCTTGATGGTGCCGGTCACGCGTTTTCCCAGGGCAACAGCTCCGACAAACTCGGTAATCATGCTCAGGAAGCCGACCTGGGGCATGGTAAGGCTGCGCGCGGCCACCGACGTTGCGTACGAGTTGGCAACATCGTTGGCTCCGTTACCAAAGCTGCTGCCGCAAAAGGCGATGGTGGTAATGGCAAGGATCCAGTCGTACTGCTGGAGAACGGCCATGTTGCCGCTGTTGGTGCAAAGACAAAGCTAGAGGAAGGGGGGATAACTTCTCTAGTCGAAGAAGACTACAGAGCGTATAGTTTGCCCCGGGCCCTGATGGACCAAGACATCTTTATATACGCCCATGAGCGTCACACGACGTCATCAATGGGGCTACCCATTCTCCTGATGCCGTGATATCGAAAGCCTTTCAGAGCAGCTGCGAATAAGAATAAGCTTAATTGGCTAGACAGTCTGGAGTGCAACCATGTCCGGGGACTTGGCACTGGCATCGGTCGCGAAAAAGGCAACAGATGTCGGCGAATCAGGATGTGAGATGGAGGAACGTGCTAAACATGACGATCGGTGGCATTGCTCAAGTTGCGACATGTACGGTAAGCCTGCCTTGTGATTGAGAAAGTACCGCGTTAATTTTGAGAAGTAAGAAGATGTATTGAAGAAAACATTGCGTAGATGATTTTATTATATTTGAATTGATAGATGAGTAGTTCTTGCTTCTATACAAAAGAATTTTAATATAATTTAAATTAGTAAGGTTATTAGCATTTCTTACTTGTTTTAAATATCTTCACTTTACAATATTTCAAAAGCAAAGGACCTCGAAGTCTTGGTCAAGGCCACTATGTTAGAATTGGGGTATGATGCTATCATGCATTAATAGTTGAAGCCTGGCCCTTGATGGGGCAACTGAGCCAGAAGACCGAAGTCTTGGTCTTTTACAGCATTTAGTTTTAATGCCGTTATGCATTGAGAGCTATGTCTTTTTATTAAGCAGCACAAATTCCTTGTGTGATGCGAGTTCCATTGGCTACCTAGGGCTCGACCCGGCTGGCGCAGGAGCACACACAGTACACATCAGATGATAACAGGACGCTTAGTTACGCAGCGCGCCATATGAGGGTCCATTGTGTTCCACACTTTAATATCGTGGCTGATGGCCTCCTTCAGCCATCATTTAAAACGAAAAGGGGCCTCTAACCTTGGGCCAATCGTCATCCTGGTAAAAGTACCCTGCATCGCCACAACGTCAGCCAAGGCCTAGCTGAACTGTGAGGCTCACTTCAGCCGCACTTGATTTTATCTGTATTGTACGTATTAAATCAGAGCAAGAAACTTTCCATCATTTTAGTTTCATAGGTACCTAACTAAACATCGCCTCCAACCCATTTGGGCTTTCGAGATGGCTTCTGTAAACGACATACGCACCGGCTTCTGGCTCGACTACGACAAACCATGGGCCACTCGAGCACTTCTCACTGTTTCCAATACCCAGGCCAACTTTATCATCGCGGCGATATCATTCCTGCTCGCCTCCCTCGTTCTTCCAATTCTTTGGAGAACACTCGTCCTCGTTTTATACCTTATTCCATTCACCCGTCCCTCAGTTCGTACCTACGAACTGCAGCAGCGGCGGATCATCCTTCGCAATGCAAAATCCCCAGACGGAGCTCTCCTGGCTCTCGCCAAGGCGTTCTGGTCTTGGAGGAAAGGGTCTGCTAAAATATGGCGGAGAAGTCCCTTCCAGTTTCTCATGCTCCTCTCCCTTACGATAGCGAGCGTTGCTGTCATCGGCGCCTTTGGTATCTTTATCCCCTCTCAATTTGCCACCGACACGACCAACGACATAATTGTCCTGGCAAAGCGCGGCTCCTGTGGGTTTTTGAGAGTACTCAACAATGCTCCCCAGGTGGACGCGGCGGCAGCCTCGGCCTCCAGGGATCTGGACGAGACGGCTTATGCGAGAAGCTACGCCGCCCAGTTTTACGGAGGCGAGCCTGGGGTCAGCGAGATACAATCCCCATATGCCGTCCTGAGCCTACCCTTCACGGTGGATACAGCGGCGCCATGCCCGTTCAGGGAGGAAATGTGCCTGCTGGGCTCGGATGCATCAATCAGCTTTGACACGGGCCTGATTGATTCGCACAAGCATCTTGGCATCAATGCCCGGGAAGAAGACAGGATCCAATACCGTTGGAAGTCGACTTGCACTCCTTTGAGGTTGGACGGCCTCGTCAGCGTCACTGAGGAGGGCAGACGTGACGGGCTCCGTATTTGCGAGGACCAGCCTTTGGCCGACTTTTATCTTGGGCGGCAAGAGAATAATAACTATACCTTCTCCTGGATGGGTCATAATGAGGTGACTCGGATCGGATACCAAGTACAGTACGCACACGCCCGGCTCCCCGTCCCCTCCCTTTTCTTCGCACAGCTCACACCCCTCTCTCCAGGACAACCTCGGCATACAGGGGCTTCAGCGATGCGCGAAACATTTCGTGGATCCCGATACCTCCCCTCAATCGGACCGACGCCGACGTAAGCTTAATCTTCATTGCGGGCAACCTAGTGGCCTACTCGACGGCTGTGGATGATGCGGTATTCCAAGCGAACGGATCCATCAAAGACCCAATAGGCGATCCGCCAATGTACATATCCGACTTCAACGCTCGCATCATTGCCTGCGCCGACCAGCACGAGTTCTGTAACCCCACGAACGGAGCGTGCTCCGGGCTCAACGGCTACTTGGGCAACGTTACACAGCCATTCTCGTCCAGGTCAATGACCAGGCAGCTAGCCACTGCACTGCGGATTCAACAGCAGGGCGAGGCCTATACCATGGAAAGGAGCGTGAAGCAACTTGGTAGCAACGGTAACGGAAATGATCTGGACATGTCGCCCTGATAGCTCCTTGACTGACTTGCTTTTGCATTTAGCTTTGATTGCCAACTCGATTCTCGGCAACACCTTGCTCCTCTCCCCTGGACTGCCTAACAACCAATGGCACCTTGAAACCTTGCGATGGTTTCAGACAGGCCTGGCGAAGCTACAAGCTAACACCAACCAGTTCACCAACGTATCCTTCACCGGCCGCGACTCGGCCGCGTATCAGCTAATCCCGGCAAAGAGCTTTACCAATATTTCAAGCATCGATTCCGAACTAGACGAGCTGTGCTCAGAGCAGCGGATCCGGTCCAGGGGCAGCGTCCAGAATTTTAGCGTGGTCAACCTCGCCGTCCTAGTCGCCGTGTCCTTTATAGTCTCCATTCTGGGCGAGTGGCTGATCCCGCTGGGTGCGCGCCACTTCCTCGTGGAGGGTTATGGACAGTGGGACGGTGACGGGCTATTGGCCATTTGGAAGAAGAGTGTCGATCCTCAAGGAGAAATGGCATGGGTCAAGAAGGAAGATGAGTCGTACGTAGTTAGGGAGCGCTCGTAGATGGCCTCGGAATGCCTAGAACCTTGTCTTGATTATACCTCACGATTTCCATGGGGTCATAGCATGCGATATGAATCAATGGCAACGCAGGGGATTATACAGGGCGATGTGCAGTGTCTTTACTCGAGTGCCTCGATGCCTAGACCCCATACTGTCGATGCGGCTTTTTTTTTTTTTTTTTGTTACATGTTTGTGATTGTTTTAATACTTAGATAAAGCTAGTCCTCAAAGATCATTGTTCAATGTGATCTTCTTGGGTCTTTGTTCCCCTCTATCTATTCGCTCAGTTACCCCATCCAGGACAGGGCTTCAACTATAACAAGAAACACACAATCTTTGTTCCCTCATTGCCCACGAGCGAACAAGCCTCATGATGTCGACGGTGACGACAAGTTACAACAAGCAAGGCAGTGAATACGGGCCCTATACTCATTCTCATCAAGTATAAAGTTGTAGTCAGTTACAGCAATACAGTCCCCATCATCACCCTTCACTGTATTTTCACAGCAGCACATCACGACAAACTCACAACCATCACGACACTTTACAGTCTTTCACTTTCCACTTACGCCACCAAGATGTGCCAACCTATTCCCATCACCATCACCCCTGCCTCCCCCGCCGTTTCGGCTCCCTCCACCCCCGAAAACTCGGCCCCATCTTCCCCTACCTCTACTTCCACCACCCTCGCTCTGCCCATTCACGAGATGGCTAACCCCCGATGCCAGTGCGCTTGCTCTTGCATCAACATCGTCTGAAACCGATCGTGTATATTTTGCGACTTTTGTCTCGAGCACCACGTGGCTTAAACAGACCGCAAGTTTTGAGCACTGCATGTGAGTACCTCAAGCCAGACGTGTCTTGAGCATCTGTGGAAGATGTAAAATAGATAGGTGACAAGGTTCTGTTCCACCCAGAACAAAAAAGGATCAATAGATCGATAAACTATTAAAAAACTAATTTCTCCTCATTGCGTGACTGGTTCTCCTAAAACCCACTTAAAATATCGACTCGTCACACAAAGCTTTGCCAAGCCGCCTTGACGCTCCTGCCATCGAAGCGAAAGCTGGAAACGTCGAAACGGTGGCGAGCACAGATACTGTCGCCTCTCCCGGAACTTGGACCTGATTAGCAGTACAAGTTCCCCATGGGAATGCGCCTCGTCCGCTTCCAGGTTCTTATGTGGATGGTTCTGGTTTGGTGGCTCAACCTAGCGTGTCCCAACTGGCATGCGCCAAGATGCGCGAGGCTCGCATGTCTGATATCATCTCGTGCCAGAAACTGTAAACAGCCACACGAGGGCCGCGACCTTGGTGTCAGCATTCTTCAAGCCCGAGGGGTTTAAAAAGGTTGCTTGAGAACCTGCACGTGGTGGATGAGGCTTCTGTGATGCGACCGACGATAGCGACCCTCGCCTAGGACTTGAACCTCTCTGGGGGCCGGTTTGAGAGCCCAAATCATCAGATTCTCGAGGACAATGGGGTTTGGAAATCCAAGACCGGCAGCCATTCTTGTGCGTTCAACCCACAGCCTTTCTCCGACTCTCTTAACCTCCTCCAGGCTTCACAATGGACCCTCATCGTAGTCGCCACGGCCGTCATCGCCGCCCGAGTATACCTACGGCTCAAAATCCAGAACCGCCGGATGCTGAATAGCGACATCATCATGTGCACGGCGTGGGTTTTTGCCATCATAACAGCGGCATTTGGGCCCGTGTTCGCGAGGATGGGTGCCCTCGAGCCTGACGTGCATACATCCCTGCAAGGGTACAAAGGAGAATTGGATGATCTAGAGCTGGTTCTGCAGGTGAGGGCATCTTGGGAGAGGCAACGACAACCAGGGCTGACGACTTGCAGTTGTTCTTTGCCGTCAATTTCCCCTTCTACACCACCTTTTACCTATGCAAAGCCGCCCTTCTCGCCGTCTACCTGCAGGTATTTCCCGAGTTCATGGTTAAGAGAAGGATCTTTCTATGGGCCACAATTTTATTTGTCGTCATCGCCTACGTTGTCACAATCACCTTAATATTCACCATCTGTCTGCCTCTAGAAAGAAACTGGTGAGTCAGCCCTGCGTCGCGAAGCCGCTGGCTTGGTCATGTCTAATTACCGAATAGGGAGATCAGTGTACAAAAGTCATGCCCAGGGTCGTCTTATGCCATTCTCTTCCAGGTTGGCTGGGGATTGCACTTCCTGGGGGATCTTCTCGGTGAGTACTCTGCTCCTGAATTACTACGCTCTCTAACAACGCAGTTTTTATCCTGCCATGGCTGATTCTCCCTGCATTGAACGTCAAGAGGGCACTCAGGCTAGGCATTTACTTTACATTTCTCCTTGGAACCATCAACATTGCCGTGTGTCTGGTGCGGTTTATCGCGATCCAGCAAGCTGGGGAGGATTACTCTATCTCCCTCAGCACCATCGGTAGGTTCTCACAACGTAGCCCGCCCGCGCCGGTTCTAACCCTTTGCAGTCCTTTGGAGCTCCCTCGATGTCAACGTCGTTCTCGTCATCGCCTGCCTCCCTTCTCTCCGACCCTACTTTGACTCCCGGGGAAGTTCAGGGTATCTGGCCGAGAACACGCAAACCAAATCAATAACAGCAGGAAGACAGTCGGAAGTCGGCGTCAAGATGTACGACCCCCGACCTATGGGGCATTTTGAAGATGCCCCCATGTCAGCAGGCCCGAGTCTGCGCGATCCATCTCTCACGTACACCGGGGAGATTTGGGATGAGGGAAAGAGGGATTACGCGAGTGATGTCGAGTTGATACAGATGCATTTACCACCATGGTGATAGCAACAATTACCCAGAAACAGAGTAATACATATTTCAAGCCAAAACACAAAGACTGAGATAGATTTCAACATTTAATCGTTCCCCCTTCCATCTCGTTGTGACATTGAGTGTGTTGGTTACAAAATTGTTGAGTTCTGTTGAAGACCTTCATATCGTGATCACTAATCGGACGCCGCCACTCGGCGCCCACGAGTGCCAAAAGACCAATGCAAGGGCAACACAAGCTAACGCAAGCCATGATCCAGAGCTTCGTTTACCGCATCTCACTTCTGTATTTCGCATCCGAGCTCGCCTCCGATCCCTGTCGCACAAAGATTGCCGCTATAAGCGAGACACGTCCACGCCTCACCCCGTATACCGACGAATCACGGAAATCTTCAAAGTTGCCCTGAGCCGAACGGCGCTTAGACTAACTCACAAAGGGCAATTGGCGCGCACGACTCCGCGTTGTGGAATGGAAGGAAAGCCGTGTAAGCCGTTGAGTGGATGCAAGGTTCCCGCGGCACCCCGTCTCAGCCAGCCTTCGGCCTTAGCAGGCGAAAAGGATTCTATGTCCGGTGTTGATGATGAATGGAAGAAATGGCATCTCCGAAGGCGAGTCAATATTGCCAGCAAGAGTTATGAGCGTCGTTGGTACTATCTATTGTAGAACCGACTCAACTCCGGATTCGGATATCTGACCTCTGCTCTATAATTGACTACTCTAGCTGCCTTGAAAATGACATGGAAATCTCATACTATGTCCCAAGAGGAATGACGTCGTAGAACAGCCCACACCAGATGCAAATGTGCCGACGGACTGGGTCTCGATGGGGCAAGCGCGTGTCAAACCCCCTGGTGTCGCAGAATCGCCTCGGCACTTCATACCGGGTTCATGTTTCAATGGCTTGGCATTCCAGCGTCATATCCGACCACTCGATTGAGCTTGCGCCCCTGGTTAGGCAAGGTTGTTCCGTGTAACTTTATAAATGCAACTTTATAAGTGCAACTTTATAAACATGGTCGCATATTCTCCTCGCTGCTTCTGTTGGGCTCAAGTTGGTCGCATCGAGTTTCGTTTCAAGTTCACCTCCGAAGCGGAAGATGCCTCCCTCCCTGAGACCGCCCAGGGTGTCGAGGTCGTTTATTTGTGTATTGCTGTCGTCCGTATCGCCACTGACGGCTCTATTCAAGTGTTGATCGAGGACAGTCATGTATGATGGGAAGAAAAGCTGACCTATGCGATGCCGCTGTGCGCTGGTATCCACGACTAGTCACGCTCAAAGGCTGATAATATGTAAAAATCCGTATCAAGGATCCTCACCAGAGTTCGCTGGCAATGGTGCGTTTGCCAACACCAGAATAACCGCTTATGTAGATGATTGGTGCACCCTTTCCATAGTCCATTTTGAAGTGAGAAACGAGGGAATATTTTAAGCGGTTTGAACCAAGAATGAGAGAGAATGCTCACAGGGCCGTATTACAACCATTAACAAAGCCACCAGAGGGGAGTTGGCCACGTTGAAAATGTTGAAATAAGGCTCTCATATGCAGCACCAACATAGTTTGTTGGAGAAACAGAACACACCAACCACAGCCAGATTGTACGCCTTGTGAATTTTCTCAAAGACTTTCAAAGAGGGATCTCACACACTTCTCGGTGAGGCAAATACAGTATAAAATAGTAAGGGCAATTGATCAATTGATATAATCACGTGCCAAAAGTCTGGAATCGCCTCGCGGCAACCCCGCTTTCTGCGAAAGTCGCTCATCAATCCCTTCTTCTTTGACCTCCAGAATTAATAGCAAAATGACTTCTGAATCAGGCTCTTTTGGCCCTGAAATAAGCGCTGATCGCGAATCCAATCATGAATTTACTCCCGAGCAAAGGGCTGCGATAATGGCCGAGCTACGTGCCGGCAAACCTCAGAAGGAGGTTGCAGCCAATTTCGGCACAACGCAAGGCACGATCTCTAAGACAAAGAGACGCTGGGAAAACCACCATGACCTGCGATCGAGGCCCCGAAAAGGGCGTCCAAAGAAGCTCTCAGCTTTGCAGATTGTACGGATTAATTCATATATTAACCGGCATCGCGATCTCACATGGCAAGATGTATTAATTGAGCTAGAGTTAGATGTCTCTATTCGCACCTTAAAGCGCCGTCTTCACAGCCATTGGCGCCGCAAATGGCGGTCAAGAAGACGGATCCAGCCATCAGAAGAAGACGCAAAAGAGAAGCTTAAACACTGTCAATTTTGGATACATCGTCTTGATGATTATATCAAGGTATGAGGCATCAAAGATAGAGCCTTTTTTCCACGTTGACACCTCTCGCAGATCTGCTTCACCGACGAAGTCACAGTTCAAAATGCGCCCAATAACCCCGACGGCTGGGTCTTCCGACGCCCTGATGAGAAGTATAGGAAGGATTTAGTGAATACCCAGTCTCATGGAAAGCCTCGTCAGTCAATTATGATGTGGGGAGGCATCGCCGGAGCAAGAAGAACGCATATCATCGCGATGACAAGAGATCAGCTGGCCAAGAGGAAGGGATACTCATCCTGGAGCTATAGAAAGGCCCTGACAGAAGGTCTCCTTCCTTTCCTCGATAACTTCGAGCTTTTCCAGCAGGATAATGCCCGTATTCACACTGCCAAGGCATCAATGGACTGGCTGCTTTTGCATGGGATCCAGCCCATCAACTGGCCGGCACACTCGCCGGATTTAAACCCTATTGGACACATCTGGAAGGCCTTGAAGGCCAAGCTTCGAAGACTGCACCCTCGATATGTCCGATTACGAAGTAATGAGGCTGATAGGAAGCTGCTAATTAAATGGATCCAAGAAGCGTGGGAGGCCTTGCCTGACCGACTGATTTTGAAGCTAACGACTTCGGCACGCAACAGGCTGCGCGCCTGTACCCGTGCGCGCGGATGGTATACCAAATATTAATCTACAGAATTGGGGCTTCAAAATGGTATAGCTTTTATTTTAATATAACCTCTATTTATTGCGGAAATGTAGAGTAAAGATGAAGGTTGAAAATGAGGTGCGTAAGTGGTGGGTGGGGCGATTCCAGACTTTTGGCCTTTAATTTTAGCAACAAAGATTTGGTCAGAGAAAGAGCCCAAAAGCTACTCCTTTCTCATTGACCATGACGAAGGTGATGATGATGTTGGCCGGAAGGCAACCAGCCTTTGACCCTTTTCTACGTACTGGGAATTGCCCAATGACCCAAAACGGCTTGGCACCCTTTTCCCCTAACTCAATAGTTGCGGAACATAGCTACCCTGTACCACAAGACGTAAGCGTTCGGCAACACTCATCTTCTAATGCTTAAGGAATTAAGGCGGGATGATGGATAGATCAAACGTTTCTAATAAGTAAGAGTTATAATTGGTCACTTTTCTAAGGGAATGGTGATGCAATTTTGGTCGCGAGCTCGGGGATAGTTGTGTTAGGCAGTGTCTGTGTGTCGAAGCCTCAATGGCTGGCTTGCACTCCGTATCCGTACTTGCACTAATTTTTCTACAACTACCAAAGTCAGGGCCTCATTTGGCTCCTTTAGTATCTAAGAACTAACCTTGATACAGAGAAAAAGGGGACGACAGAAAATATCAAACTTTCGTTACTCTGAAAGGAATCCATCACTTGAGACTGCCCCCAGAAATAACCACAACTTGACCCATGGAGGCTGTGATGTGAGCCAAGTGGAGAAATACGGGATCGCCAATCAGACAGTAAGGCTTAGCGGTGGAAAAAAAGGGGGCGGGCCAATGATGACGCAGTTTAACCGTGGGTACCTGTCAGCAATTGAAACAGTTGTTGGCAATGCCTCGTCTCAGCCTCTCTCGATTCTGACTCTCCTTGCTTCTTCAACAAGCAATGACGCCATGCGGCCGTCTCGCGCAAACATCGGCTTCTGGCTGCTTTGGCTATGCGCCCTCGTATGGTGCTACCTGAACAGCATTGCATTCTTCTCCAAAAAGGTGTCTTAGGCCGTTGGCACCCTGCGGCTACTTCTCCCCAATATTAACACGGCAATAAGGGGCGTTGGCGGGTATGAGTAGAGGCGTCTCCCCCCAGGGTGCTCAGGAATTAACTCCCCCTCTAGGCATGGCCCGGATAGTACCAGGCCCTCCCTGTCTCGAAATACTCTCCCCGTCCGTATACGAACGGTAATATCTGCAGTAATTGTCTTTCTAGCTGTTCTGTAAGTTATCACCATGTATGTAAGGCCTTTGGGTTTTAGAGGGCCGTCCCTTCAGTTGTGGAGGAACTTCAGCGAATACCCTACCCCAAACTAATCACCCCTACCAACGAGTGATCTCAGAGATCCCGCCCTGTTCTATCTGGAAAGTAAGATATTTGATATTCTGTGAGATCTTCATCCAGTCGCTTCCTTTTCACCTCCTCTCTTCTGCCTTTTGCTCCTCACTCCTAGGTCATGCTGTTCCGCCACTATAGCCTTTCGTTTCCCTGTTGGTGCAGCAATCAGCCTTTTAGTCTTGAATCCGCATCGCAGGATTTGCATAGCCTCAGCCCTCAGCTCCCTCCCATCGTATTCAGAGATAAGAGGTCGACCCAACATCCGCGAACGGCCAAACGAGATGACGAGGGGGCCACAGCTGTATCCATCGTTTTGGCGGAGCCCACCCTGACAGCCGAGTTTCTCATAGTACTCAAACTGGGCGAACTCTCTGTCACATGCCGCCTGTTGATAATCAGTATATGCTGTTGGAAGCCGGTTTAGATACTAACCTTGACAAGAGCATTTGCCCCCGCGGATAGAGAGTCGTAGTGGAAGATGGAATTTTCCCTTTCGTTTATCTCAAGGAGGCTGAAGTGGTTCTGGTGCTGAAAGAGCGGGAAAAAGTAGACTAAGTGGTTCTCCGCCCCCCCTTCTCGCTTCCATTGTAGTATTTGCTTCACTGCTCTCTCGAGCGGGCGTGATATAGGTCCTTCCTCGCAGTGGATTGGGATAGAAAAGCCGACTCGGACGAAGGGCAATTTTTCGGATAAGTGCAAACAAGCGAGAATGGTATCGTCGTCAAGCCATTCTCTTCCACTAAGTGTTCGGAGTGAATCGACGTTGAATGCAAAGCCGCTATCTTTCACGAGAAGCATACGGCTAGGGATGCGTTCTTGGACTTGCTTGCACAAATCTTCAAGCCCGACAGCAACAACCGAAGACCATAGGCGTTTGCCCACTAGGCCGTGGAAGAATCTGTCTGGGTCTGCTCTGCCAGTCGTCAACAATAGTTTGAACTGATCTTGCAACAGACCTAAAACTGCCATCTTCTTCGGTTTTTTGCGTAGCCCTTTGGCCAGTTCATTCAAGACATGGTTTTCGGACTTTGCGAGCTGCCTAGCATTGGTTAGTTGATCATCTCCCACAGTCTAAAAGGCAGCCATACCATGCGCCCTTGAAGAAAATACCAAAACCCACGGCCTTGGCCAAGAAGCCCCACTTCAACCCGCAGGCGAGACCAGTGTTCAGCTGCTTTCTGCATCTTTCTCTAACACTCTTGGGCCAGTGATCGAGGATGCTTGACAGTACTTGTCTCGAGGCGGCCGTTGGGTCAGATGCAGACCCGCTAATCAATCGTGTTTGTGATGTATACCATTGGGCAAAGGCAATGGCGGTGAGGATATGGGAAACAGTCCCCTTGGCTCTCTTGGTGTATTTTCTCAGAAGAAGACATGCCCACTGCAAGCCTTTTGTCCATTTTAGCATTTCCTCTTCCGTCTCACCCTCCTTGGTATCCAGTGTCACAAGAGCATCGAATGTTTCTTGTGCATTCTCTCCCAAACACAACTGCTGCATCTGGTCGTGGCTCTCTCTAACGAAGTCGACAATGTTTTGGTCGAGGAGCCTGAGGCAGCTCGACTTGCAATGTTGGAACTCCTGCCAGTGATTGACTGTTGTAGAAGGGATCACAGAGCCCAAACTTGCCGGAGCCACGGATCCAATGCAGAGCTTATTAGTGGGCGAGTTTGTGGGGATTCTTGCCCTAGACACACTGGCGTGTGAACTTGAGAGGGCTGGGCTCATGTCGTTGCTCACTCCATCTACAGGTTCAAACTTTGCGGTACAGAATGCGTCCGAGGCAGGTGCACTTTCTCCATCGACGTCTTTAGCACCCTGAAGAGGCGAGTGTCTAAAGTTATCGGTGAAGGTGCAGGCCTGTGCCTTGCGGCTGCTAGGAGTGGGCATTCTGAGACTTCGTGAGAAGGAGATTGAGCTCAAAGGGAAGAAAGAGAGGTAAAGACAGCGAAGAGAAAAGGAAAGAGCCAGGACCAAGTGGGAGAAGAGCACAATGTTATAGAAAACAGGCAGCAGCACCACAACCCGTGTCCAAGCGTACGAGTGGCCAGATGGAAAGACATGTTAGGTCGGCCCCTGAGTCCCCCAGCCCCTGAGTCCCCCAGCCCCTCAGACCCCCAGCTCCTCAGCCCCTCTGCCACGTCTTGTGAAGTCACCTCGTTGGTGCGAGACCATCGTCATCCTGTTGACGATGGAAGAAGCTAGAAGAGTCTAGCCGTCCAGTTTACCTTCGCTTATGCCTATGAGGCACGGGGGTAGCGGAAGAGTGTCAGAGCTGAGTGAAGATGAACAGAGGGACAGATGGTGTTGTAATCTGTTAAGCCCACAACCCCTTGGCCGAACATCACCAGAATGAGTTCCATCTCAGCCGACAGGTCTGGCTGTCAGGAGGCCTCCATGAGGAAGCGGTGCGAGGGAAAATGGTATCCGGTGATAAAGTTGACACATCAACTGCCACATGATGAGTGTAGCCGATGACTTTACCGCCCCTCGGCCGTACGGAAGAAGCGGACAGTATGAGCCCGATCGGCTTGCTTATCATTCTACCCAGTGTACAAACACTTCGAGGGTACTGGTCAAAGTCAGGGACGCTGACCAGGTGTTCTCCCGATAAGAACAGGTACTTAAGGGGCGAGCGCGCCCATCTCCCTAGGACTTCAACATTTTCCTTTCATCACTCCTACACTCAAGTCCATGCCAAGCACCTTAACAGCAAAGACCCCCCTGACCAACAGACCGCAGGTCAATCCCACAGCAATACTCAACAAACAACACCCTCAGTTACATCGAGCCCTCGGCGCCCCTTGCCTCTCCTTCAACACATTCCCACCAAGTCTTTTCAAGTTTCACCAAACATGACCTCCATTCCCCTTCCTGGCTCCCAGTCGAACTGCGCCTCCGCCATTATTGACTCTGGTCACCATTCTGCCCGCAACCATGAAGTGGGCGATATGGCTGGCCTGAATATCCCCATTGGCTTACCCAGCCTTGCAACCGGAGAGGACATCCCCGCTTCCAATGAACCAATGTCTTTCTCATTGCAGTATCTGTTGCTCGCAACCAGGCTTGCTTTCGATCAGGGTTTTCGAGTCGGCCAAGCCAGCAGCTCCCATGCAACACCACCCAACAACATCAGTACTACAGAGCAAACGACACAAACAGTTTGCGATAGCTCTCAACATTTCTTCCCCCAAACTTCAACTGCTGGACCAGGAGGCGACAGGTCGAGCAGCCAGTTAAATCCTCCTGATTATATCCTGTCTTGCATCAACGATAGCACAGATCAGATTCCGAGGCCGAGTCAACCACCAGGCTTACACTACTTGGATGGTAGCGTCGTCAGCCCCCTACTGAATGGCTTGATACAGGAATTTGAGCCTGAACTGCCATCTGGTTTGGTTCCTGTTCTCGATAGCGACGATCCGGAAGATGACGACTCTGATGAGACCCAACGTGGGCTCACAGCCTCAGACCAGGAGAGCGGCCGCGTCAGCCATTGCCCACAGGATTCAGCTCCGAAGGACGGCTTTGATCAGCTCCCAGGATCCGGTTGCGACGATAACCGAGTTATTTACGGCGAAGATGGTCGCTCCGAGCCACCACACAGAGCACAGCTATGGAATACAGGGGTATCTATCGAAGATATCGAATATATCGACCTTACCATCCCTCAAGACCATATTGGCACTGCTGATAAGATTGCCGAAGCGGACACCATTCAAGTTCAAACCACACCGCAAAGGCAGGTCGCGTTCCCTGAGGTTTCTGCATCCGGTCACAATGACGGAGCCGGGTCAGTCGATAAGCCTGGGGGCATGGGACCTCCCCCAACCCCCCCAGAACGGCAGGCGAAACGGAAGCGCGAGGACCCTTCCGAACAGAGCATCTCCTCTAAGAAGCAAAATAAGGAGCAAAAGATGGATTTCGTTGTGACACAGGTCGTCTGGATTCATGATGAAGAGAAGATAAGGTATAAACTGGACATGAACAGGGCGCAGCAGCGCTGGGTTACTGATGACCCTACTGCTCGGTCTTTGGGCCTTGCTGAACTGCATGGAGAAGTATTGATGTCTGATTATGAGAATATCCTTATTGATATAGAAATTGGGAAGTTTAGGTATGTTGTTTTATTTTGGGACATGCAGGACGAGGTCTTTTGGGGCAACGAGCCTTTTGGTGCTGGTATCTGTGGCACTGGTGCCTGTCATCGGTTTGACTTACAAACCATGTTTGACAAGATTTGCTAGGATACCTAGGATAAAACCTGAAAGTGATCTCGAGACTGTAAATATAAGTGTACAGCTTCGTATACAAACCTCACTAATCGATTCACAAAGTAAATGCTTCGCACCTACCTAGACTACCATAAATCCGGTTTACCATCCAGTGGGAACATAATCAACCTTTTAGTGAGAGCGACAGGTGTTATAAGGACCAGTAACTTCACTGGGCAATTCTCGGATCAGGTCTCAATAGGGCGGTTAGTCATTATCTCCTAGGCCCAAGGGAGGCTTCAAGAGATGTTTGCACGTATCATCTTAGCTTCATCCAGGTAGTGCGTGTCAATGAAGATATTCTTCAAATACAATTCACTAATTCCATTGCATAAGATAGCTTCTATCCACTATGATGTCCACTTACTGCCTTCTTCTTCTCCCTCTGACTTTACTCTTCTTCTCTGGTCTATGTTTCTCGATTAAGTCAGGGCTCAACTCTTTCTCAGCAACCCACCAGTCCTCACTCTTTGGGCGTCCGTTCCAGTGCAACCGGTATTCTAGCTTGCCATTCCGGGTGCGCGTACGTAAAACCTCGACTTCGTCATCGAAGCCTTTGTAGCTCTCCTCAAATTGTCTGACAAGCTCTTCATCTAGAATGTTTTCTCGAGGCTCCCATCCATAGCTTCCGTCCAGCCACCTCAAAAAGAACAAGTCCTTGCCCCATCTTCCAAGCAAGCAATCGACCGAATAAGCTTCTTGCTGGGCGGAATCTACTTGATCGAATGCAAGTGCCTCATCGCGCCGTAGTTCCGCATTGATGGCTTTTGTGGCCCCAACTCCCGATGTTGGTGAGGATCCCGAGGAGGTGGAGGCAGTGGAACCAGAGGTAGTGTCTCGGTTGTCCGGTCGCAGTAGAGGATCAACGAGTGCCTCTACGTTATCCATTCGCGGTTCCGCCAGCTCAGTTGGCACAGTTTTAGTCATTGGATTCAGACCTTCAACTGAGGCAAGACTGGAACTTGTCGCACCACAGCCAGTACCAACCTGACAAGAGATTTTATCGAGTTGGGCAGCAAAGGCATAATCTCCTTGAGACGTGGGTTGCAGATGGTTCCCATACGAGTCAGATGGAAAACAATCAGAAGTTTCCGCCTTCGAACAGCTATCCCGGTCCAATGGGTCATCCTGTGCTTGATATGGTACAGGTCCCGGAGTCACCGACGACATATCGACCACTGGGTCCGAGGGAACATCTAAGTTCGAGTGGCGGTGCCGAGACTCGAGGGCCAGAGCTGACTTCTTCGGGGAAAACGGCACCATCTTCATTTGGATGGCCTGCGTGGCGTCCACTCGCCTCGACTTCTTCGGAGGAGTTGTGTCGTCCTGATCCTCTTTCGAGTGGGCTTTGCGCTTACCAGCTGCCATAGGCTGATGGATAACACCGTGAACGTCGCTGAGATGGTACCGGATATCTTCCTCATTCGAGAATTCAATGTGACATTTCGGGTGAGGACAAGCGAGGGCCTCTATGCGTTGACGATGGGTGAGATATGCTGAAACGCACTGAGAGATGTGGCGTTTCCAAGCGTCTTGGTCAGACCATTGGCGTATCCTTTCTTCCGCGGGGAGATCTACTCGCCCAAGGTGAACAGGGCAGTAGCCAGCACATGCGACTGCATGGCGGAAAGTGACCGGGCTGCAGCGGACAGGAATTGCCAGCTTCTCAACATGGACCTTGCAATGAGCCACCCAGGTAGCTTTGCCTTTCAGCCAGGTGCTGCATTGGAAGCAGAAGCTGGTGAAACCTGCTTCCTTGGTATGGGATTTCTCCAAGCATCGATAGATATGCCACCATCGGCTTTTTTTAGGTATCCTAGTGTGTATGTATTAGTAAACAATGGACTTGATTATCATAGCCGATAACCTTACTGTGCTAAATCATTGCGGCAAGCAGCAACAGGGCAGCGGCCTTGAATTGGGCGGAGTTCTTTTTGATAGGCCACGGAATAATCGTTGGATCGAAGGGAAACGAGATCTCGAAGGGCAGAAATCCATTCGGGACTTCGTGGCCAGGCCCTCATCTGCAAGGTGGATGCGAGACGGACGCGTTCTTCTGGAAGCATGTGACTGATACGGCTGAAATGATTGTGACGCCAATCGCTCTGCTCATAATCCTTTCGATCGGTTTCATACACGACCTTCTGGCTAGCCTGAAACTCCTTCAACTTGTTATTTTCAAGCAGTCGTCGTTCTTTGTAGGCAACTTTTCGCCGCAGCTCGAGTTCTGTTTGTGCCTTTGGTGACGTCGAAGTCTCGATCTCCAAGTTGATGTTGTTGATCTTCTTAGTCAAAGAAAGATACGTCGGGCTCTTCCGTAACTCCTCTGCTTCTTTGGCGGGGAGCGAAAATCGAAGGTCTGGATTTCTTCCTACTGATGCAGATCGGAAATCTTCAGCCAGGTCGGTCCGGAGCTCCATGCCAAGATAGCTTCCTGCGCCATCTACGGTAGAGACACTGCCGAGATACTTGTTGATAAGCACGTTGGTATTATTCTGCGATGCGAATCGTAGTATCTGGCCGAGTGAATAACCGTTATCTAGATCGACCTTAGTTACTCTAGCGGCACGCTATCGGAATGGCTTACCATTCACTTTGATGAGAGCTTCGCGACGTATGGCGTGCAATCCCAACCATGCGGTGAAGCCCGCACGATTTCCCCAGTCTGAAAATTGAGAGACCCAAGACATCGGATTCTTTCCCTTTGCTTTAGGCCCTGTCGAGGACCATTCAGGGAAGACTGGCTTTTCCTGTGCATCATCCGCCCATTCCATTATACGGAAATTGCCGTTCTTTGGTGGTCGAAGTGCTAAGATTTCTTCAACCGTGTCAAGGCCGGCAAATGCGTGAGATGAAATCACATTCGCCAGCCAATGCAACATGGGCTGCGCAAAAAGGGGCGGTGGAAGACTGTCTGGTCCCACTACCTGCTCCGCGAATGGATGCTCCGGCCTGTACAATCTTAGGGCTAGAAATAATCACTAATGTTGAGTGACGTACTGGTTTATATCTGTCGCTTTACAGATTTCTCTTGTGAACTTCAAACGGAACTCTGGGCGTCCATCTTTCCATGATAAGATACACTGCATATCCTGATATAAGTTAGAATCAACCAAACTCCACTGGTGAGCGTCTTACTTGATATCTTGCCTGGCATATCTCCTGACACCTCGCGGAGGTAAAGCAGTGAGTGTTTAGTAGGTTCGCATTGTCAACTCGGCTTCCTTCGTGAACGTAGTCGTGGAAATCGTTGGTCCAAAGGCGATTCTGCATATGAACGTAGTTCTCGATGGTGATGAAAGCCTTCTTCCTCAGACCTTTCTTTCCCTTCAGGAGACCTATGTTCTTTGCAAGCTCCCCTTCAATGTACTTGGTTTCGTCAACAAGAAAGCTTTCCACGTAGAAATCCTTAGGAGGACATACCGGAGCCATAGACAACTTAACATCAAGAGAGATATACGCATGATTTGCACGTTCCCATGCGTTGCAGAACCTTCGCATTGCACCACGAATGCTGCCCGCTGTGGGTATCTTTTGCCCGTCTTCCTGAGGGAGCCTACCCAACTTGGACCGCCCAAGGAACTCAGCAAAATGTTTCAAAGTTTGCATATCCTGTGGCGTCGACCCTGGGAACCTCCTCTCATACCTAGAGACAAATTAGCCACTCTCTAGTGATGGTAAAATACTACTTACGCTTCCCACAATATGAGCTCCCGGTTGTATCTCTCCTTGGTTCGTTCCCTCAAATTCCTTCTCACCGGATGCGGATCAAGTTGGGAACGGTCGTGCGAAAGGCCGTTCAGTATTGCCCGCTCGACCAGCTCATCAGGGTCTTGGGCCTTCCGCCCTGGTTGTCTTTTGAGAGACATTAGGTGTAGTGTATTGAAAGAGAAATAAAGAGCTCGAAAAGGATTGAGTGAGGTGCAGCGAAGGGATTCAAGCTGAGGGTTGATGTGGGAAATGACGGGCGATAGCGCCGTCTTATAGAGAACGTAAACGAATCCTAGGCAGACATTCTGGGCAGTGCAGCTATTCCACCCGCCAGATGAGACGAGACCCTCCTAGGCCCCTCCGCTTGCACCTCCAGGTCAACGATTGCGCGCTCGACTGGAGTTGGAGGGTTATGATTTCGGATACCCATGCTTGTGTGGAAGGTACTTTTGGATCTTCAGGTGGGGGCACCTGAGCCGGGGTGAGGACCGGCTGAGCTGCGCCTGAGGTGAGCCTGAGCTACCCTCCACAAAAGCGGCGACGCTTCGCGTCGATATTCTCTTTCTAAAACATCACGTGTTGCGGAGACCATATAGAAGTTTGTGATACACTACTCAGGGTTCAATTCTCTTGCCGGCCAAAGAGCAACAGTAGAGACTAATGTTTTTTTAAATATCCTTTCCGTATCTACGATCGTTCTGTAACCCTAAGACCCAACCCCGTTCACATAACACGGCCACGTATCCGCACGGGCTTTATGAGCCCGTGACTGTGACAGCACCTAGCCTCTGATATGCCTTAGACCTTTGTCTCATAGTGTGTAGCACCATCCTTTGTCTCCGCTTCAGTGACATCGTCCAATCTTCTCACCACAACTTCTCCAAAGACGGCGTTAATTTCTTCTAAAGAAAGTCCTTTCGTCTAAGGACGTGGACGGGTTCTAATTAGTAAATGCCATACTAGGCGGACCAGAAAATGGGATGTGCACATACTTCCTTAAGCCATACATACACAATCGGTATGAAAAAGACGTTGCAGCCGATGAAGACAATCGGATACTTATAACTGATCCTATCCAGAGCAATAGGGGTCACTTGGCTAAATACCACGGTGATCACGTATGCAGAAAGCATTCCGATAGCCATGCCTTGAGCTCTGATCTTCGTTGGTAGCACTTCGGCGGCATAAGCATATCCCGTTGACAGGTAAGTGCATCCAAAGAAGAAGATGAATATCATAACCATTGAAACACCTGCTTTTCCCCAAGCTATTCAATTGGTGTTATTAGCATTCTGGTCCCAGGTGTTTGTTTTTCGATATATCAAACCTACCTGGATTAGTAGTGGTTTCGAAACGTTCATTGCATGCTGTAAAAATCGCGAGGCATACGGAAAGCGAAACCAGGCCAAATAACAGCAAACATCGGCGGCCGACGTAGTCAATGGCTAGAAGATTGACAATCCCACCCAGATTCATACAGAGTTGGAAAATCCCCGTCATGAGAAGGGACTTGGATGTGCTAAATCCAAGACTGGCGTAGAGAACGGACTGTCGATCGACTTAGTCCACCGCATGATACGGCGGCCGATGATTCGACTTACTTGGAAGACTTGGATAGTCTGTGCCCCGTTCGTTTGAGTACTTGTCAAAGCCACAATACTGAGCATCGCACGATGCAGTTCGTTCTTATTGGTGAACATGTGCCACCAGCGGACAGACTCAGTTTCTAGACGTTCCATTTCCAGTTGTGATGCTATCACAATGTACTCCTTTTCCCAGAAAGAATGATCTTCGTTGTCGTCATGTAGCCGTTTGAGCACTGTTCGCGCTTCCTCGTGGCGGCCGTGCATAACAACTTGAAGCCGTCGTTAGAGATCGGTGTTAAAGGCATGAAGTTCAACTTACGCCACCTTGGTGAATATGGGATAAAAAAACAGCCAATGATAAGGCCCAGCGCAGGTACACCTTGTAGTGCGATGGGGACTCGCCTGAATGGCCGGGATAGTCAATAGTCTATTTGCATTGGGGGAGCGTCTCTTATGCTAGTGACTCACCATTGGACGTCGGCGTTGGAAGAGTGATACGTGCCATAGCCAGTGAACGCCGCGGTTGTTCCGGCCAGAGTGATTATGAGAAGCTGGAGGGATACCATGCGTCCTCTTATTGCAGGTGGCGCAATTTCTGACTGGTAAACTTGGACAGTCGTAAGCATAATGCCCGAAGCAACGCCCGAGACAATGCGTCCGACTGAAAAGACCGCAATTTCTTCCGCAGCTGTTTGCATGATTGCACCGATTAATCCCAGAAAGCCACCAAATTGCAGTAGCCTTTTACGGCTATATTTGTCAGCAAAAATAAAGACAACAATAATACCTAGGCATACGCCTGCAAAGTAGCTTGTGGATATAGCGCTACGAAGTCCGATTAGCATGTCCAACTTCATGGATGCTGCTGTGAAGCGGTGTTTCTTACCCTAAAAGAGCTGCGGAGGGGCGAAATTTTGTCAGAAACCCGGGTTGAGCAAACCTGAGTCCCCCAAGGGCGTTAATTCAACGTCTAGAGCAACAGTCTCTCTTGGTGTACGTACGTTCCCGCAATCACTGCCGTATCATATCCATACAGGACACTTCCAAAGCCAGCCACTATGGCGCAGACCCAATTATATACTCGACCCATCTTCCTGGTTTCGTGTAAAGAAGATTGCGGATAGAATTTTGAAGGTTCTCCGTTAGAGGTACGTAACTGACGGTGAAGTCGGGCGCTCTCGAAGGTTGACTACATAATCGAGTAGAAACTTTCCAGGGCGTGAATTATATACGCTGACCATGGTACCCCAGATTATGGTTATTTCGTGGAGAAGGACCTTAATTGCTTAGCGGTTCCGTTGAGTGCGGCGCTCGCTCCACGCTCGGTAACACCAATCCTAAACCTATACTTGATAGCGACGTCGAGACATAGATACGTCACTAGAATAATAGCGAATATAGAAGTACAGGTACCTCTGCCGTTGAATGAAGTTGGGAGAAGGAGCTCCGACGAGTCCGCATTGAGAACTCCCGCACTCCTTCTAGTTAGTATGAATGGGTTCGCGGGGTAACGAATTGGAATTGAACATAAAGCTTTGAACTATTCCCTTTTCAACTCGGAATCCAATAAGTAGCTAGTCCAAAAGGGGAGTGCCCCGGATCCACCGGAGACGAACGACAAGATCCTGTGAGTCAGTCTAAACAGGATCGGACGCAATGCTAGTGGAACATGCCACGCAAGGTTGGTCGAGGTCGCTGGTGATTACAGAAGCACCGTACTTAGGTACATCAATGTGCAACAACACTAAAGGTATAGTGATATGTTTGCCAAGAAACAGATATCGAAACTTGCTAATGTCGGGTATTATTTTAGCTTCGCTGGTAATTTGCTGCACAATGACCCTGTAGAACGGTGGCTTAGGAAACATTGAATGTGTATTATCTATAGGTAACTCTTGAACTAGATATCACTTTGTCGATTTCTCTGTAGCATTAATGCAATTCCTTGTACTCCAACCATTCACCCTCATTCCAAAAATCCATCTGGAAGATCAGGGCCCCAAACATGCAAACCGTCAGGCGATGCAAGCGACCTTTGGGTCTCCCCCCTACTATCGACAAGGTCGCCGTCTACATAGTGCTCAACAATGAAACCAGATGGATCAAACCTGGAGCTGTTAGACTGTCCGGCGGAGTGATTGCAGGTTCAGCTCACCAGTAGTCGAAAATTTGACTGCCCATGATGTGTCTGCCGACTCCCCAGCAACTCTCATACCCCTTGTGTCTGAGCCAGTCGTGGCCTAGCACCTGTGTATCGAAATCGTGCGTTTCGTAGGAACTGTGGTGTACATGACATTTTGGGCCTTCAAAAAAGAAGAAAGTGTGATGATCGACGGCGTCTCCCCCGCGATCCAGTCTCGTGAAGGCTGTGATATCCTTCCCGTCTGCGTCATGGATAATCTAGGAACTCGGATTAGTAAAGCAGAGCGTGTGGTTGGGACATGTAGGTAGTGATGAAACATGAAATTACGTACGTCACTGGCAATAAAGTTAAACCTCTTAGTATAGAAGTCGTATGTCAAAGCAAAATTCGTTACGCACATGCCAAAATGGCCAAGCTTGTGGATAGGCGCGGGACGTTTTTCAAATCTTTGCGTAAGGCCACCAGGTCGGTGTTTTTCTGTCGGCTATGATACATTAGCAATGCCTGTACGACCAAAGCAGCTAGGCAGGCACTAACAAAGTTGTATTGTAACTGAGGAAAAACTTGCTCTTCAACAGCTGGGGTCTGGCCATACACCAAGTGAAACGGAAATTTGTCTACTGGATCCTGAAACGAGACACACAAACCTTGGCCGGGTGCGTCAGACAGTGCGTAGATCTCGGAAGCTCCAGGCAATGTTTCGGCAGCGTGTACGAGATCTTCGTAAGACTCCACGACAAAGGCAGCACCGCCAAACTCGTCCGTGTCTGCCCCTATTAGACAATATATGAATGGCTCCTTGCCGTACCCTTTGTAATACGCGGTATTGTCGGTGCGCTTGCACTCCAGGAATCCGAAGTTGAGGAGGAAGTTGTGCTGCGCTTCAAAATCTTTGTGCTTATAGTAGACATGTGCTATCCGAACCAAATTGATTTTGCGCATAACGGCGTCATTCGTGTGTTGGGTTACGGAAGAGTCATCTGCATCAAGCGAGTCATTCTCAGTCAGACGGCCGGCGCTCCTTGTGGCCATGGTTTATCAAAATGGATAAGAAAAGACAAAAAGTCTATATTGAAGAAGGGGTCAGTCCCATCAACTTTTCTAGTGAAGATTCGATCAAAAAGAGGGAGAGAATGAGAGACCTTGCAAAATGTGTTACAGTCATCTTTTTATTTCCCATTATGTGTCTTTGATGGCTATTGCTAGCGATGCGAAGCATTATGAGCCGGTGCATTGGGCATTACAAGCGCCGGAACCGTTGAACTTGATCTGTCCGAAGCTAGTCCTCCGAGGAGGTCAGACCGCCAGCTAGAATACTCGGCGCTGTGGATACTCCACATATTATGACGGAATTACGTCGCCAGGTCTCTGTGGCATCTTTCCTTTCTCAGTCTTTCCTTTTCCCCTTGGAATAATCCCTCTCGGTCCGCATGAACCCGGTAGTAACCGCCGTGATAGCTTACACAGTCTAGAGGACAATAGACAGTGACCGTAGTCATCCCCGACATTCGCTGACAAATCGAAATCAGACCACTGGCACATTTGCTAACATTATCTCATCTCTAGTGACCAGGAATGGAGCACCACGTGTGAGTCAGGAGTTCGGCCGAATATAGTCCTTCCGTGTGGTAATCATCCTACCGAAACCCGGGAAGTCACCACAATGGAAACCGACTGGAGGGAGAACCAGCAAGCTCTACCTCATTATCGAAAATATACATACTACGACGTCAGGCTTCCGATTGGTGAAGGTCTGACATCCTTCTGGTCCGGTGTACTAATAGTTAGAGCATTCCCGTCAAGGACCAAGAACGTAGGAATTATCTTTCTGCCAGTTGTACTCCTAAGCTAAGAACATTATGGCGTCGGTTGGAGGTCGTTGGACTCACCTCGTCCGGTTCATCGCAAAAGAGGACGGACTAATTCATCTCGGACAACTTGACGTGTCAAAATTTCCCGATATTGGACTGGCTGTCGACAAGAAAGAAAACATTGATGTCAATGTCGTTTCCGGTTCCATCTATGATGGCGTCGTGACCAAACGATTGTTACATGTTGATCGTGTAAGCAAAAGCATTCGCAATCCAGAGCATGCCAAGTAGAATCTAACGCGCTGGCGCAACAACAGCTTCTGGCACCACTTTCTATTGAACAAACGCCGATCATTCGTTGCCTTGGGCTGAATTATAAAGATCACGCCAAAGAAGCGAATATGCCTATTCCGGAAGTACCTGTACTATTTATAAAACCCAGAACCTCACTAAATGGGCCATTTCCCGCGAAGATAATCGTTCCGAACATAGCTCAGGACGATACTGCCGATTACGAAGCCGAGCTAACGGTCATAATCTCAAAGGACGGGCGAGATATTTCGGAACCCGACGCATACGATTATGTCCTTGGCTACACAGCTGGCAATGATATAAGTGCAAGAACTCAGCAACTCAAGAATAGTCAATGGTGCTTTGGAAAGGGTAGGCTCAGATTCTTCTCACAAGAACGCGCACTTTGCAATCGCCGTACCTCATTCGCCAACTTCCCTAATTGCCCGGCTAATACTCCGATTTAGGCATGGATGGATCAGCGCCCATTGGACCCGTTCTTGTTTCGCCCACAGCCATCCAAGACGTGCATCAACTTGACATTAAAGCCACACACAACTCAATTCTAGTCCAGGACACGAATACCAGGTATCTAACCTACCGACATAACCGTACCCTCATGCTTCTGCTAACATTGACGAGGGAAATGATTTTTAATGTCCCTAAAATTATCGCCTTCCTGTCCCAAGGCACGACCTTAGAAAAAGGCACAGTGATTATGACAGGAACAGGCCCAGGAATTGGTATGGCGAGGAGTCCAAAGGTGGTTCTTCGACAGGGAGATGATATGAGGGTTTTTATCCAGAACATTGGGACGCTTGTTAATAAAGTCTACTATGAATAGTAATTAACATACTCCACAAGCGAGTCAGCCACACAAGCGAGTCGGCCACTTATATCTATATCGTACAGAAAAATATCAATTAAAACAACAATAACCTAATTATTGGCGAGCGCAAACTGGCCAACTTCGATATAGTATAGGTAAATTTATACTCTTTTCAAGCATGCAACTCCAAGCCCCACCTCTAAACCTAGGGGCAGGTATCTATGCACCCACTCCCTCCAATAGTAATCCACTAATCCATCCAGCCTACACATAATATAATAGAGAGTTATCTATCTATAAGTAGAAGTAGAAGAAGTAGAAAACCCCTGCTATCCCTAGACCGCCCTCTTTGCCTATTTATCCATTTTTATCCATTTTCTATAAATTATTATTACCCCTCCTCTCTTCTCTTATTAGTCCCTTTCCTTTCCTTTCCTATGCTTCCCTCCTATTGTCCCCACCCGCTAACCCTAGGTACTATTAAAGGGCGATTCTTCAAGAAAACGTCTATACAAAAGTAAATTTATAGTCTATGCATTGGCATAATATCGGTTCTCTAAGATATGCGCATGCTAATTAGATAGTAAGTTATATAGCAAAATGGGGGTTAAGGTTCATGCATAAGTTCAAGGTACATTTTTCTTGAAATATAATATTAAATTAATATTAATATTTAAAGAGAGTTTATATATAATAATAAAAGGTTTCTTAGGTTAGCTAGCTATTTTATAGAATTAATTATGGATTTTTAAAGATTAAGAAGGGGAGAGTAAGTTAAATAGGAGGATAGCCTATATAAAAGTCTTAGCTTATAGATAATTTAAATGGGCCTAGCGCAGACCCAGTTTAAAAGTCTTAGCTTATAATTAATTTAATTTAAACTAGCGCAGCAATAAAAAACCCTTAGCTAAGTAGGTTCCTTCTTAACTAGTTAGGGTCAAAGGCATAGAAGTTTAAGACTCTAGAGTGCCTATGAGGCAATTGAGAAAGAGGGAATGCATAGATCTAGAGATTGCCTATATAAAGAGGAGTTCCTTTATAATAAAATGGAGTATAATATTAAATAAATATAGATAGAGATCTTTTATATTAAGAATATAGAGGTTTACTTTAGGGTAGTTTAGCTATAAGCCTCTAAAGGAGATATATAAGCAATAGAGAGAGCATAAAAAGGATAATAAGGGGAGCTTTAATTGATAGGCAGTTAAGTAATATTAATAGGATAGGGTTTTAATTATTAATTATTAATATTTAGATTATATTCCTATTAAGATGCCTCCTTAATTATAATTAAAGTAATATTAAGTACTTAAGATTAGCTAAGATATAGCAACCCTTCTTAATATTAGTTTTGCAATTTATAATTAATCTATTAATAAGACCTTAATTTAAAGCCTATACTTAATAAATTGCTTAACTTTAAACTTAAGCTTTAAAGATTAAAATTAATTACTTTAAGCTTTTATTCTTTAAAGGGTATTTTATGCAAATTGCAATTAAGTTACTTATCTTATAAGGTAAATACCCTTAATTAATCTAGGAGATTTCCTTTATTAATATTAATTAATCTTTTCTTCTTCCCTAAAGAAGGGTGCATAAGTTATAAATAAATAAAAAGTAAAACTTACTTATATAATTGCTAATTAAATTGAAATCTATATATATATATTATATAGCTTATAAAGTATTAATAGTTTCTTTAGCTTCTCCTTAATAGGCATTCTTAATATTAACTTAACCTCTCCTTAACTCTTGAGCCTTCCTATCTAAGTCTTTTAAGTTAGCCCTTTCTACTTATATTCCATGAGATTAATCTTTTACTTTTTAAGTTTTAAATTTTACTAGATTAATTCTCCTTGCTAAGTCTCTTAAAAAGCAAATAAATTTAAATTATATTATAAAGCATATAAATTAAAATAGCTATCTATTGATATTATTCTTTGGCTATAATGGCCTTATAGCTCTGCAGCCTAGCCTTCTCCCTAGGCTATTATAGCTATTATACATCCCTTAATAGCAAGCTAGCTATAAACTAAGAGTAAGTAATTCAATTTAGCATTAGCTTCTCTTTTCTTATCAAGGCTTGCTATGCTGCTAGCCTTAGCATTGCTATTAAGCAGCTTATCTAGGCATTTATTTGCTGCATTACATCTCTAGTTAATATAATTAATACCTTATTTAATATCACTATTGATATTATCTCTCTCCTTGCTAGAGAGCTTTAGCAATAGATGCCCATTGTCGCGGTTATTAATATTATCTTTTAGCTTATCCCCCTCGCTATAGTTATTATGCCCTTGTCTATCTTAATATTAATAGCTAAGGTTATATTTACTTAACTATGCAATATATTAATGCTAGATTTCAATAAGAAGTTTAACTAGACATAGAAAAGCCTATAATTAGCCCTTGCAAACTATAATGATATATAGGATATTAACCTTAACTTCCTTAATAGCGATAAGTGCCTATAGAGGAATTATATTCTTAAAAGATAGGCTTATGGGGGGCTATCTCTATTTATAGAGAAACTTCTCTGTTGTGTCTTTATTAGCAGCTAAATCCTTAATATGCCTTCTATCTATAGTCTAAACTATATATATAATGCTACTGTGCCTAGAGTTAAGTATTATTATAATATAATGCCTGCCAATATAACTAGAGCTAGGCATATTAATAATAGCATAGCAAGTTTAAAAATAGCAGCAATATATTATGCCTTGCTATTTATAGATCGATAAGTCCTAGGAATAGTATTGCAATAGAAGCTCTAAGGTCTTAATAGGATAATTAACCATTCCTTGGAGTACTTTCTCTATAAGCTATAGCAAGTTATATATAATTTAATATTCTCCTTTATTAATAATATCTATACCATTAAGTTTAGCAAGGAGGTCTTTCTTAGCCCAGTCCCTTAGTAGCATTTTGTCTTCAATAGGTCCCTGGCCGCTAGCTATGCATAGACCAATTTCTAGGTATACTAAGGGCTAGTTAATATCTTAGCTTAATATATTAAGGGCAGTATATAGTTGCTTAATAGTGCTAGCATCACTATATTATTTATAATCCTTAGCTATACCTTACTTATAGCATATTAAACCTTAGAGCTCAATCTTAATAAGACTATTTTCTAAGCGCTATACTAGCCTAGGTTGCAATTCTAAGATAAGCTTATAGAACTAGTCTATAATATATCTATCTCCCTCCTTATAAAGCTAAGTATATATATATACTTAACTATTCCTAGTAAGTATAGGGTTTTTAACTTAAGCAATCAATAGAAATATAATATAGCGCTACTATAGATTGCTTATAGCTTGCTATATTTTATTAATATTATTAAACTTATTCTTAAGGCTATATTTATTTCTTTTAATAGCTATATTAGCAATATATTATTCTCTAGAATTCTTTGCATAACTTGCAACCTTACCCTTAATTAAGTGATAATTAAAAGCCATTTTAGCGCTTACTTACTAAGAGAAGAGCTATAGAAGATACCTTTATAGTTTAAAGAGATCTTTAATATAAAATATATAAGATTTAGCCTCCTATAAGAAATTATTGCCCTTAAAAGGGGTAAATATAAGCTAAGATTGGCATAAATAGGTATATAATTAAGTGATTTAGCATATTTCATAGCATTAGTTATAATGCAATTAAAAAAAGAAAAAGGGTTATTTTTTATTTTTATTTTTTATAGCTATAAAGAAGAGAAGTATCTATTTAAATAAGCATAATATCTTTTTAAGATTAATCTTCCTTATAAGGGATCTTAATAAGTAAGAGGAGAAGGACTCTCTCCTTTTAATAACTTTAAATAAAAGAGCTTATATATAGGCATCTTAAGAGTAAGCTATAGTTCTTTGCTTTTTCCTTAGTTATATAATATATAAGTCTAGCTAAGGTATATATTTTATATCTTAATATTATAAAACCTTTATTTTTTTAATGTAATTATATAAAGGTAAAGATTAATTAAGATAATGTCTTAATTAATCTTAAGATATTATAATTAGCCTAAAAAGGCAGCATCTAAAGAGAAGTAAGTAGCTTAAGAATATGCTTTATAGCATATGCAATTATAAAAATACTATTAATAATAATATAAGCAAGCTGCTATACCCCTTAGTAAGTTAACTAAGTCATAAGAGGCAAGATTTATATATTACTATTATTATTATTAACCCTATCTACTTGCTTTATTATCTACTATAGATTTAATTATTAGCCTCCACTTAGGGCTATACCTTTAGATCTCTATGCTGTTTAAGGAGGGTCTACTGCCACTAGCGCCAATAGAGTCCACTTATAAGGATAAAGACAGCGCATTAGGCAGGTTTAAAGCGGGCCTAGTAGCAAAGCTATTATTATCATAGAACCTACTAGTCTAGAACTAGGCCAAGAACTCATAGACTAAGCATCTAACCCTAGACAATATAAAAGAATACTACCCACTTTTTAAAGACTCTTAGGCCTAGCTTAAGCTTTTATTAAAAGGATGCAATATAGCCAATATAGGACTTGTCAAAGGCTATACTAGCCCATTATAATTTAAGGACTAAGATAAGGAGTTATAAACCTTAGTTAATATAATCTAATAATTACTTATCAAAGCAAATAAAGAGATAATAATAATAATAAGTAAGAAAGGCTTAATAAGGATTTTATTATTTTTTTTACTTATGCTTAAATTGCATTAACTCAGTTTATTAAATATAACTAACCTATTATAATCCCCTAGCATAATAGGACTAAAGGGCAATAAACCAATAGAATAAAGCTCTTAATCTATTGCTTTGACTTATATTCCTTATATCTCTAATAAGCTATTGCAGACCTAAACGCTGCAATAAATATATTAATCTAGGAATTAGCTATTATTATCATTGCTCTCCTAGCAGCAAAAAAAGAATACCTTGCATGCCTAGCTATGACCTTCTGCTAAGATATAGTTAGATAGGTTACTTAGATTGATAAGGATAAAGGCCTATAACTAAGATAGGTTTCTCCTATTATTAGCTGCCGGCATAGAGATATTCTTATGAGGATATCTAGGGTTTGCTAACTATCCTTGCTAAGTAGCAAGAAGCTTTAGAGTGAAATAGAGCTATTATAAGCTCTATACTTAAAATCTCTACCACCAGCTTAAATAATAAGACTACCTCATTACCAAGGATATCCTCTGCAGGATATAGCTCGCTATCAAGGCCAATGGCTACTAAGATATATTTATACTTATTTATACTATCTAGCTTAGCAAACCTCATTATAGTTCTATATAGTTTAATTAAGTTAAGATTAAATATATATAGCAATATATAACTATAGTTATATTAATATTTTGCCTAGGCATTGACAATATAATTAGCCATTGATCTCTTATTATCTATTGGCTAATATAATTATATTTTCTTATTTTTAATTCTCTTTATCTTAATAATTCCTACCACTTAGCGCTTTAAGAGGTATATGCTTTAATAGAGCAAGGCTCTATACCTATATCAATATATAATATGCTAATAACTTAGCAAGTATATAATTAAACCTATGGTCTAATAGCTATTAAATATGCTTAACACTTCTTAGCTATATAAGATTAAGCTATGGACTGGTCTAAGGATAGCGGGCTATTGCTATTTAACTAGCTTGATTGGACACAATAGGAGCCATACCTATCTAAGATGCTGGAGCTGGAGCTAGAGCCAGAGCTGGAGCTGGAGCTGCGAGAGGTCAATGCAATATTATATTGGATTGAGGTTATCTTGCAATACCTCGGTGCGACCTTGATGTCTAGTGCTACTATCGCTATCATTAATATAAATATCGACATTGTCCTATAGGCTAGGGAGCCCGAGACCGCTGCTAATGATAACAATAATAATAGTAATGATAATGACAATGATGCTACTAAAGCTATAGAACCAGCCGATCTTGCCATACTACTATTTTAAGAATAGAATGGCAAGATAGGATATATTGCTTAGTAATATAAAGATAATTACCATTCTTAGCTAAAAAAGGCAATAGCAGAGCGAGGGGCTTACCTGACCTATTCCTTGATATTAAATGTCGCCAAGAGGCTAAAAGGTATAACCTTAGATAGCAATAAGAGCGAGACTTATCTACCGTTGGTCCTCGATCTAGCATATAATCTCTTGCGGCCTAGATGCCATGAGGATCCCTTCAAGACCGGCCTGACCCATTATAGCAGCTCCTGCAAGATAGCCATGGAAGGGTTGGCAAAGGACAAGCAAAACCTGCCCTATCTCTATATGCATTCCTACCATGCATCACAATGGCTAGAGCGAGACTCAATTTTATTATCCTATGACGTCGACAGTCTCTGCAGCTTTCCTACTTCCCTTGGGGCAGCCTGACTAGGGTTTCAATGGTATACCTAGCTGCATGCTACCCTTAACTATATTAATAATGTCTATCTTAGCCTAGAAATCCCTGCTCTAGGTAGACAGGGCGAGGATAATGCTATGGTAACTTAGCCACTCTATAATATCCCCAATTACTACCTTGGGCGCATTATTAGCCTTATAGATATATTTATATAGATCTTCTTCCTTGCCTTATTCTATATGCCGCTCTCTAACCCCTATATATAGACCTATATCCCTAGGGAAAGGTTTATGCATTGATATAAGGAAGTATTGCTGCCTGCTATGCAGGCAGTCATCAATAACAAGAATATACTTTAATATATCCCTAAGACCTATGCCATTGCCTCCTCTGACTCTAGCGCATCTCGGGAAGCCCTGGCAGCCACTGCAGTAATTAAGGAAGAGGAGGCAGAGATAGAAGAGGAACTAAGGGGATTTATAGGTGCAAAGAGGCAAGAAGCCCCGGCTAACTTATTAGGACTGCATTATAAGCACTTCTATATTACACTGCAGCATCAATATCTTGCGGCCCTCTAGGCAGAGATATAGGTAAGAGTTGCTCCTTACTAGGAGTACGCTAGATTGCAGCTCTATATAGCTACTAAGAACACTAAGCTAACCTAGATGCAGCCCATGATTGAGTCAATGCTTAAGGAGTAGCAATATTACTAAGATTTAACTATTAATAAGACCTACCTTGACCTCAATGCAATATATATCGATATTAGGCGCTAATTTATACCTGCCGAGTTAAGGCTATGCAGGTATATATTGCTTTGGCATTGATGCTATCTAGATAGACTTTGGCATTATTGCCTATAATGGAGCTGACTTTAGAATTGACTCCATTGCCTAGGAGGTAACGCTAATGCTAAGGAGTCTTGCAAGCATTATAGCCTGCTAATCTACTAAATAACCTATCTATTTATAATACTCTGCGATATTAAGGATATAACGATCACTTCTAGGCTAGAAAGCTAGGAGCTTTAAAAAGGCCTTATATATAGCTAGCTCTATAGCATTATCAAGGTCCTATTTAATGCTGCTAAGCAATACCTATTCTAGAACTATTATATAGAGAGTATAGCCCTAGACCCTTTATATCTCTAAGATTAGCGCAACTCTATAAGGGGAGTGTATATATATTAATCTTAGGTGCAATATGCATATTGGCTTAGCAAGCTCTATATCTATTATAATATCCCTACTATTAACTAAGATAAATCATTGCTTAAGCTATTATATTATGAATTTATATATAATATCTAAGCAAAGGATTAAGTATTACTAGCTCTTTTATAGCGCATTATAAATCTATTCTCATTAGCTCTATTATTACCCTAGCCAGGGGATATATTAAAGGATAAATAGCAAGAAGACCCCTTCTTTGCCATTTCTTCTTAGATAATGGCCTAGTTCCTTTATATTAATATTAATTAATATTACTTCCTCTTTAAGCATATTAAGGCGCAGACTAGCTTAAAGTATTCATTGCTAAAGACCATTGCCATAGTAGCAATACTTTATAAACTTTAGTTTAGCTATAATGCATCTCTTATTATAAAGGAGTTAATGCTCTAAGGAGATAGATAGATATCGATGCAATATATATAGACCTAAGATAAGGAAATATAGGTAATTAAAGTGCAGCGAGAAGGGCTAGGCATAGCTAAGATATCCAAGGCCTATGGTTTTAGCTAATAGCTACTAAGGAAGTTTAATTAAAATACTTAATAGTTTACTTTTAAAGTTAGCAATTAACTAATAATTAGCAATGACCTCCTATGCTAAGATTATAAGCAGCAGTAGCAAGTGCTTAAGGATATTCGCAATATTTATATCTATATATAGCAAGCCCAGAGCTAGGCAAGATAGTTTAAAGTTAATTAAAATATAGCAATATAAAGGCTATAGCTTAAATATCTCTACTTTATAGTTATTAAACTCTTTTAGCAGGATATTTAGCATGTAGCTCTAAAGAGCATAAAATAGAAGATAGGCTCTAATATTATAAATAAGGCAATGACTAAATACCTAGACTTTAGTCCTTTAGCATTCTATTATAACAAGCTATTAAACCTATTTTATAATTAACTGCATAATATTAACTATACCTAGCCTCATCTTATTACTAGAAATAAGCTCCAATCAACTAATATAATAGATCTCTTTAATAATCTATTCTCACTATCTAGCTCTATAGGCATGGCCACTATAAGACATTGAAGAGGCTAGTCTTCTCTCCCCTTTTGCATTGCAACCTAGCAAAGTATTAAGCTTATCAAGATAATGCTTAGGTTAACCAAGGCCATGCAATGGTATGCATAGCTTTAGCAAATTATCTTATTAACTTATTAAATCCTTCCCTAGCCATTGGATTTTAAACTCCTTATAATAATAAAGGAGAGCTAGGCAGCGAACCTTAAATGCCGCCTTACTTAGGCTTTTATTATTCACATTAGCCCTTTATCTAAGCCCATGAGTTCTTCTAAGCTGCTACCACTACCTATGCTAATATAGAAGGTTAATAATATAAAATGCTGCATCTCTATATAGGACGACCTCTTGCAAGCGCTCTTAGAGGTTTGCAGAGATTATTTTAGTAATAGAGGCTAGATAAGTAATATTAATAATATAAGTAATTGCTATTATTAGTCTATCTAAGACTTAGTTAAAAGTATATATAATTGCATTAGCCTTGATGCCCTTTAGCTTAGCTATGCTATGGAGCTATTTAAGAAGGGCTAGATCTTTCCTATTGCTAAGGCTAGGCAATTACTTTAGCTTTGCATAGTTAAATGGATTCAGGATAGGACTCTAGATAAGCTAGATTGGCTTTTCTATGAGCTATTATAGATAAGTAGCAATGATTATCTAGGTTAAAGTCTTACCCTTAACTTTAGATAGGGTGAAATGATCTTGCGTTTTATAATATTAAAGTCTAGCTAGATAGGTCCAGGATCTCTCGCTGCAGCATGCTATGCAAAGAGATATTGCCAATTCCTATTGCTAAAGGTTAAGATAGGGATGCGGGCGGTAGAGGAGCGAGAAAGGCTTTAGGAATACTTTAAATAGTATAATTGCAATTAAGTAAGGAGAATTGCTAATATTGCCTTTAATTATTTAAAGGAGATAAATTTAATTATATAGATAAATGGGATTAATAAGTTATAGAGACCATAGAAGCACTTAAGGAGAGCAATTAAAGAGCAAATAATAATTATATCAAAGTAATTATCTATATAGATACCTAAGGGCAGCATATAAAACCTAGTGGGATATTTAATAGAAGGGAGCAATTAAGATTCAATGTTAAAGGCAGGCTATATATTATAGATAGTATTATATATATAATTAGCATTCCCTTCTAAACATTCCTTATTATAAGATATAGAAATAGACCTGCGAGAGCCCTGCTAATACTATAAGTAGAAGATCTAAGGTAAGCAAATTAATTAGCCTTACTAGGCAGGCTATTAAGTAAAGACTATCCTTTGATAGTCTATTGGATATAATATTATAATATATAGGAGGTATAGGAATTCCCTGCGCATAAAAAATAAGCATCTTAAAGATTTCTTTTTTAAAATATTTACTTACTTTTATTACCTGCCTACCAAGTCATTATAAGAAGCACTAAACTAAATAAGGCTTCTGCTAAAGCTTTAGAAAGGCTAGGAATAATAGCCCTCGGTATTGCTATCAATCACTAGATCTAAGAGTTATTTTGGCTAATATTACTATAGCCTATATATAGAATAACTCATAGTACCTATATTAAACTCCTTAAAGAGCTAAGATATAACCTTAGCAATAGCCTTGACCTTGCTCTTAATAAAAATGAAATATAAGTAATAGCTAAGTTAATAGGTCTATCCTTAACTAGCAAGATCACTATAGTATTATAATAACTGCGCTAATGCTATCCTTTTAAGTATAGTATTAAGGCAATGATTAAAGACTGCATTATATTTAAAACTATCTAATAATCCTTTGCAATAGCATCTTGCAATACTATTGTGTAACGATCGGGGATCCTAGGCTAGGCCTGTTAGAGATAAACCTAGTCATCTAGGTTTATATTACAAGAAGATCAGAGGCATCTTAATTAAACAATCGCGCAAGGGGGTCTCAATCATATTTAGTAATAGTCAATGAAGGGTAATTGAGATAACTAAGTTATATTGATAGCTAGCGAGCTATCCTACCTAAAGAGTGAATATTACCTATTCCTATATAGTGATGCTATTCTTAGTAATCATGATGATCATTTAATAAGCGCAATGATCCATGATCCATAATCATTGTGCCAAGGCAATAATCGCTTATTGATTGGTCCCCAGGGCAGGACTCCCCATAGTTACATGCCATGGGACGTTGGGTCGTGACACAATGCCCCTTCTTTAGGCCTTGTCCTCAAGGCCCTAGCTTGGTTTCGTATATGACCGTTCCCTCCTTTCCCAGCCAACTATGAGTAACTTCCTTCCTTAATTATTTCGACTTGCTGACCATCATGTTAGGTCGCATTTCCAAACAAAAGAAACATTCTGCCTCTTTGCGTAAGGATAACTTGTTATCTGCTATTCTAGGCTCGCCATCCGAGATGCCTTCCTGTTCGTCTTGTCAGTCTCGCGGTTTATCCTTCTGCGAGGTTTCTCCGCAGGATTCTTCTCGCTATGCGCAGTGTGTCTCCTTGAACCTATCGCGCTGCGACGTGCTAGGCGTCACGCCTTCTCAGCTTCGTCATATCGCCACTCAACACGCCAAACTCGAGAGCGAGCTTGAGGCAGTAGAGGAGGAGCGCCGTCGCATGGATGCCAAGGTCGAGTGTCTGCATAAGCAGAAGAAATTGTAGTTTAAGAAGATAATGCGGGCCATTTCCCGCGGTATCGATACTATTGAGGAGTTAGAGCGGGTCAAGAAGGAGGAGGCTGCCCAGGAGGCATCTCGTCGAGCGATCGCCATGCCTAAGTCGGGGCCTTGTTGTTCCTCCTCCGAGGACCAGTTAGACCTAGATTTTATATCGACTTGGGATGCGGTTTATAAGGGGGTTCCCTTGGATCCTTCTTTATTGCTTGATTTCGGTATTATTAGTAGAACTTCTTGAGCTCCTTTTGGCAGTGGGTGAGGTTATCTAGGGGCTCCTATGTATTTTTGCTATTATTATAGTCTTGCTATTTAATAAGATAATATATTTTGCTATTGATCTTTTGCCTATTTAGAATCTTATTTACTTTATATTCTTTTGGTCCTTTGACTTTAGTGTTATCTTATCTTATTTTTATTATGATTATGTCTTTTGCTAATTCTAATAATGAGACATAGAATATTAAGTATAATCTGACCTTAGGTAGTAGTTTTAGTTTATAGTTATTTTTTGAAATCTTCTTAGTGATTTTATATAGTTCGATATACTTATAGTTAAGTTTCTTATTTGGTCTCTTTATTATAATATTTTTTATGGATAGTAGGACTATATCTCCCTTTATGAAGGTTAATCCCTTAATTCTTTTTTAGTTATAATATCTTTTTATTTTATTTTTAATATATTCTAGTTCTATTTTCATTTCTTTATATAGTTCCTTTAGTTTATTAGATATTAATATTGCTTTGATGTTTAGTGGTCCTTCTTTTTATTATATATAGAAGGCTTGGGGTATGAATTTAAAATTGATATATATTAGTATTGTCTTAATGCTTATATAGTATGAGGTATTATAGGCGAATTGTGCTGCTAGTAATATTTCTACCTAGTTATTTTGTCTATAGTTGACATAGCATTATAGGTATATCTCTAACTCTTGGTTGAGTCGTTCTATTTATCTATCTATTGAGGCTTTAAATGCCATTGTGAGCTAGTGGTTTAGTCCGATTCTCGAGGTTAAAGCTTGCTAGAACTTTAATGCGAAGGTTATTCCTCTATTTGATAGTATTTTGTTTGGTAGTCTATATATGCTAAAAATATGTTATAGGAAAATATAGGCTATGTCCTTAGCTATGTTACTTTCTTAGTAAGGAATATAATATGCGAATTTAATGAATCTATTGATAATAATAAAAATGCTATTGTAGCATACTCTTATAATAGGGTCTTTTAATATTGGTAGTTTAGTAATGAAATCCATTATAATTAAGTCCTATGGTTGCCTTATAACTAGGAGTAGTTATAGTTGCCTATATAGTTTATGGCATTGTGCCTTAGTTTTTATATATAATTTGCATTATTTAATGATTTTTTCTATTATTTTCTTTATTCTTAGGAAGGTATAGTTCTCCTTAAGTCTTTCTAGGGTTTTATTAATTCCTTGGTGTCTATATAAGGGGTGCTTATATATTCCTTTAACTAGTTATTCTCATAGTTTAGCTAGTACTTATAGTGTGCTTGTTTTGCTTTCCTTTGGTATCTAGCTATTGTGTTCTTGGATTTCCTTTATTATAGTTTCATTTAGTTCTATTCAAAAGGTTATGTTTAGTTTTCTTCGAGGGCATAGCTTGCATCATTTCAATATCTAGTTTAGGTCGTATATTAGGCATTTTATGCAATATATTTTCGCGATTTCCTTCCTTAGTGTCTTTAGGTCGCTATTATGCAATCTATAGGTTTGGTGGATTTCATAGATTAGTCGGGCCTGCAATATGTCGGGAATCTCAATAAGTTTGTTGTGGTGGTATATTCTTCCGTTATATAGTTATGCGTGGTCCATATAATCCTTTGCTGGTCTTAACCTTTTGATTGCTTGCAAGTGTTGTTCTAGGGGTTTCCTTTGTCTTGTGGTCCTTATGATGTATTTCTATGTAAGGTGTCCTTTTGGTATATACTTAAATACTTGCTTGCTTATCTTAGTTCGTTTATTATTGAAGTCGCTTCTTTGGCTAATAGCGTTAGCTCGGCCATTTTCTATCCCCTTTTTATAAATTATAATATAATTGAATTTTAATAGGTATTCTATATATTGCAATTATCTTTTACTTAGTTATTGCGTTATTGCGAAATATATAATATTTTTATGGTCTATATAGACTTTGACCTTATATTTTCCTCCTCTTAGGTAGTATTTAAACTCTTTAAATATATTAATAATAGCTAGGAATTCCTTATTATAGATAGGGTAGTTAAGTTCTACTTTGTATAGCTTATATAAGTAGAATGCTATTGGGTAAAGTTTTCCTTTCTTATCTTATTATTTGACTTATGCTTTGAGCGCAAAGTCCGATGCATCTATTTCTAGTTCTATTTCCTTATCTAGGTTAAATATGACTAGGACTAGTTTGCTAAGTATTGCATTTTTAATAGAGTTAAAAGCCTTTTTTGCTTTTATATCCTATTTAAATTCTTTTCCCTTCTTAATGAATTCTATTAAGAGTCTAGCTATTCTACTAAAGTTCCTAATAAACTTGCAATAATAGTTAGCGAATCCTAGGAATAATTATACTTCTTTAAGGTTTATTAGTTATTTCCAATCTTTTATTATTAATATCTTCTTAGGGTCTATCTTGATTTCATTTGGGCTAATGATATATCCTAAGAATTCTACTTTCTATGTATAGAATTTGCTTTTTTCCGGTTCAATTAAGAGTTTAATATCTTATAATGCTTTTAATACCTTATAGACATATTCTATATATTCTTCTTTAGTTTCTAAGAAGATTAAGATATTATCTAGGTAGCATATAATGAAAATGTCTAGGTACTTACATAGCATATAGTTAATTATTATCTAGAATATTGCCAATGCATTTATAAGTCTAAAAGGCATTACTAGATATTTAAATAGTCCATACTTAGTTTAGAATGCTATTTTCCATTTATATCCTAGTGCGATGCAGATGAGATTATAGGCTCCTTTAAGGTCAAGTGCTATGAACCACTTCATTCTATGAAGGCAATCCTTTATTTTGGTGATTAGCGGTAGCGGGGTTCGGTCTTTTAGCGTGATCTCATTTAGTTGTTAATAGTTAATAACCAGTTGCACTTTCCCGTTTTTCTTAGGCACAAAGAATATAAGATGTCCTGCTGAGGACATCGATCTCCTGATATATCCTTTCTATAATATTTCTTCGAGGTATCTTCTTAGTTTACTTAATTCTACTTCGTTTAAGTTGATAAGTTATCTAAATCTAAGGTGTTCTCTATCTTATATTTCGATCTTAAGGTCCTATGGACTATATTTTAATAGACCTATTTCCAATTCTTTAGCAAATAGTTTATTATATATCTAGTAGGCTTCCGGGATATTCTTAAGTCTATCTATTGGCTCTTTTTCTTATCTCTTTATTTCGTCGTTGAGCTAGTATACTTATTTTACCACTTTGGCAATAGTTTTCCTTGCCTTTCTTTTGTGCTTATATCTTATCCCTTTTGGGCTTGGTAAGGGGTCTATCTTATGCTTGGGCTTACCTTTGTTATTGGTTAAGCTTTGAGATCTCTCTATGTCTTTTTTATTCTCTATGGAGAGTATATTGTTATTATTGACATGTACCTGGCCAGTTCTTTAGTTGATGTTTAGGTTGAATTGGTATAACCATGGGTATCTAAGAACAATATTATGCTTACTTATTATTATTATATCGAATGAGATTCCTTGGTTTCGTTTAAGTATATAGACCTTGAGGTAATCGATCTCTTGGCTAATTACTCCTCTGTTATATTTAAATGTTTCTCCTTTGAGGTTCGCAACTATATAAGGGTTCTTTTTATCTCTCTATAGTAGCTTTAGGCAGTTAACCGCTGCTAGGTTGATATAGTTGCCTTCTGCTCTGCTATCTACCAAAGCATTTAATTATTCTCCCTTGATGCGCACCTGTATTACTAGTTGCTATCTTATGTGCTCCTCTTAAGTTATATATAGAGCCCTTTATGGGAGGTCTCTGCCTCCTGGCTCTATGCGTACCTATGGCTCTATTATAGGTCGCTATAGTCATTTTTTGACTATATCTTTTGATGTCTTCTTCTGTTGAGCGCATAGTTCTCTTGTGCATATATATCTTGTTCCTATTGTCTTTGCTTTTCTTTGCATTCTTTGTTTTCTTAATAGGTTTCTTTTTCTTTTGAGAGGTGCTATTATTTGGCTTTTATGAAGATATATTATATGCATCCTTCATTTTCGCAGGTTTCCAATGTATCTAGATGCTTGCATTGCTTATATAGTCATATAGCATTAAGCATAAGCATTCTTACTTTGAGATATAGTTATCTTAGTTGGTGTCGGCTTAGTATAGGTTTCTGGTAGGGTTCTTTGATTGGCATATTGCTTCTCTTGAATGGGTAGCAATCCCATTTCTCCTTTGGGTCTAGGTATATCTTGCATTCCAGGTAGATGCATAATACCCATGAGATTGTATGGTATAGGAAGTGTGATAGGTATATAGTTAGGTGATCTCCAAAGACTCCTTTGGGGGTTCCTTATTCCGGTTCAGTTTTCATTGGTACTGGGATTCAGTCATAGTCTTCTGGTTCATAGTGTTTTGAGCTGAAGTATGCCACTTATTTGTCTATTTCCTAATCCTCATGATCTAGGTATACCGCCAGGGGTCCTATTGTTTATATAGCCTTGTACCTCTAAGGGGCTTGCTAGAGTGCTTCTTGTGCTTGTTCCTTCTTTGCATTATCTATTACCTCTTATTGCCTTTGGGCTTTGAGTTGCGCTTAGTTGATCTTGCTTAAGGTCCTTATAGGGATATTGTCTACTAATTGAGCTGCGATTTATATTTCCTTTAAGTTTCTCAATCCTCTTTGGTTATCCGGTATTTCTTTTGAATATTTAGAGTTGCTTATCTCTAATGACCTTGTTTCTTCCTGTTCTTCTTCGCTCATTGTCGATTCTTATGGTCTTATTGCTAGAGCCTATTCCTTTTCCTATTCCTCGAATTCCTTTAGTTTGAGTTTCTAGATGTCCCGTCGCTGGTCGTATTGTTCGGGATCGTTCTTGTAGTCACTGTCTTCTGGGTGACGCTATGTTGGTGGGGTCATTGCTCGTTTCCTGATGACTGCAATTGTTCGCGTATTTTCCTCTGGAGGTTTCGCTTAGTCCTAGGGTACGGGCTTCTAGATATGCTGCTATATCTATTTATACTAGATTCTATCTTTCTCTTTCCCTCCTGTCCTCGTTAGGAAGTGAAATCTATCCTTATGCATTCGGTGGATGCATTTATAGATTTCCCTTGCTTCTTCTGCATATCCTAGGCAATCCTTTATTTTGCAGTTAATTGCATGTTCTGCCTAGTATCCTAGCCTATCATTACTAGATAATTCCTTCCTTAGTCTAGGGAACTAATTGCTAGTTTCTTTTTCCTTTTTATATATTGGGCAATTATCATTATAATATGCTATCTAACTCATGATGCTATAGTTATTTTTAGGGCAATTTTATGTTGTATGTCTATGTCGTTCACTGCAGTTTGCTATCATAATAGGTTTTGTTAGGATCTTGGGCTTGTCCTGGGGTTTCCATTCAATGGCTTATGGGTTAAGCATTGAAGGTATTTATATTCCTATAATATTGTAGGCCCCATAGGCTTTCCTAAGTACCGCAATTGTTTTCTGCATTGTGCATATGGCTGTCTATGGTTTGATATTTTCTTATTTATTAGCGAAATGGACCTGCTTCTTACCTTCTAGGACTCTCTTGAAACCCTATTCCTTCTTTGGGGATTGGCATTCCTTTGCATAATGTCCCTTCTTATGATAATTGTAGCATTCTACCTATCTCTTGTCGCGTTGTGCTGCCCTTAGTTCTATTAGTCCTAGATATATTCTGAATGAGGTATTAAATTGCCTAGGCGTTCTTCCCTTACCCTTGAATTGCCTATTCTAATTAGGGTAATAGGGGTTGTAATTGATATTATGTCCTTAGTATCTTTCCTCTATTTATTCCTTGCATCTTTTATATTGCCTTTTGTCTATTTTAATGGCCATGGCAATATATTCTATTAAGTTATTTAGTCTATTTGCCTTATGCAATTTGTCCTTGACCTTTGACTTAAGTCCTTGATAGAATATTTCTATGAGTAGCTTATCATCCCAATCTAGTTTAGATGCAATTTGTTAGAATATTATAATATATAATGCTGCTGACTTAGTTTACTTGACCTTATAGATATCTAAGGCCGCTTGCTGTTCTTTGTTTATCATTCTGAAGGTATCCTTGAGTGCTGCTTTGAAATTGTCCTAGTTAGTGAAGATATTTATTGTTTCTTGGTCTTGTTCTGTCTCTTTATTGTCTAAGAAGTCTTGCATGATTGATTCGAACCAGGTTGCTGCTGGTCCTTCTAGGCATGCGTTGGCGAACATGACTTAAGATTCTGCAGATGCTAAGCATCTAGGGAAGAACCTAAAGTAGGTCTTAAGTCTTGTTAAGAAGGGTATAATATCCTTCGAGCTTCCATTGAATGGTTCTAGTTTAGGGGGTTTGATAGATTCTCCTGGATCTCTTTCTGGGTATGCTGGTAGTAGCATCGATGGGTTGTCTGCTTATTGTTAGACTTGTATTTGCAAGTGCTGTATCATTGCGCGAAGCTGACCTATCTTGGTAGCCATTTCTGCTGCACTTGGTGGCGTGGTGTAAGGGGGTGCCGGTCCATTGGCGGGTGGGTTGATTGGTTGGGATCTAGACATATTGGCGTGGTACGATATTGCTTAGATTGACGCGGTAAACTTCTGAACAAGAGCTATCAATATATAATGATCGGGGATCCTAGGCTAGGCCTATTGGAGATAAACTTGGTTGTCTAGGTTTATATTATAAGAAGATTAGAGGCGTCTTAGTTGAATAATTGCGCAAGGGGGTCTTAGTTATGTTTGGTAATAGTTAATGAAGGGTAATTGAGGTAACTAAGTTATATTGATAGCTGGCGAGCTATCCTATCTAAAGAGTGAATATTACCTGTTCCTATATAGTGGTGCTATTCTTAGTGATTGTGGTGATCATTTAATGAGTGCAATGATCTATGATCCATGATCATTGTGCTAAGGCAATGATCGCTTATTGATTGGTCCCTAGGGCGGGACTCCCCGTAGTTATGTGCCATGGGACGTTGGGTCGTGACATATTGATATAATTAATAATATTTTAATAATTAACTTCCTTTTATATATTATAAAAAAAGATATAAGAGCAATAGATAATAAATTAATTTAAAATATCCTTAAGATATTTATTGAAATTCTTATTTATAAGAGACTTATTATAGTATTTTATATAGGGAAAATCTTAATAAATATTCCTTAGGGCGAAGCAGAGAAAGTCAAGAGTCTAGGGGTAGCCAAGACCTTTAATAACCCCTTGATAATAGTTTGGGATGATAATGGCGGGATAATAGCGAGATTTTCGCGAGTGAATGGCTTTTACCTTAGCTTTGCAATGAACTATTTTCCAGAACATAGCTCCCTTAGGTAGCTTTTCCTGCTAGAGATAGCGCAAATATATAGGCAGCAAAGAAACGACTAGGAGGAGCAGCCTTAGATAAATGAGTTTAAGGCATTATATAAAGAGATATTCAATGAAAGAATAGGTAAGTAAGTATGCAGTTATCTCAATCCTCTAATTACTAAGGCAATAGCTTAGATTAAGTAGGTTAATATATTTATCTATTTATCTAGATTGGATTATTAGATGATTGATAACCTTCATATCTTTGTATTTCTAGCGTTGGGCAATATGCCTACCCTATAGGTCGCGCAAGCTATGGCAGCCACGCAAGCTGAGCTGCATAACTTAACAAACGAGGTTGCTAGTATAAAACAAATGATTTAGAAGCTTAGGTATGCAAGGAACAATAGAGGAACTAAGGCAGCTATAGTATAATATGCATATCTTGGAATTGGTTTTATATATGATATAGTATATTAATATGGCATTAAATGCTATAGTTATAAATGCTATAAGTAATTAATATCTAAGGTCTATTATATAGGGGATCCTAGGATAAGTAAGGTTACTTAAAAGTATCTTAAAGGTTAGCATAAGAGTGTTTTCCTTAACTATCTTGATAAGGACTTTATAATGTCCATAATAGACTGCATATATAATAACTTCTTAATTCATAAGATTGCATTGGCTATATCTTATTATAATATAGTCTAAGGTCTTATATACCATGATATATTTATATATACCTTTTGAGATTTGCCTTCCAAGATATGCTATCCTATGCTAGCTTAACTATGCACCCTGCATATATATAATATCACTAGGTTAAGCTATGTTTCTTATTAGCATAGCAGTCTTAATTATTCCTTAGGGCAAAGCTTGAGTTGCAATTTAATATGCTGCATTTAAATAGAAAGCAATGCTAGTTAATATAGCGACTTTTTATTGTTAATGCTAATAGATAAGAAGAGGCCAAGAGTATATATAATAGGTCCTATCTCTTTAAGAAGATAGCTAGGCATTTAAAACATTGGAGCGCATTTAGAGCTGCTAAGCCTTGTTAATTATTATTATTTATTATTAAGTGCAAGATTGCAAGTATATTTACTAGCTATAATAGTTCCTCAACTTATTTGTCCTATCTAGCAAGCTCGATAGTACTTAGAGTACCTTAATTATATTGTAGGAGAGGGCCCTTGTTCCCAGTTTGTTATACTAGGTAGTTAGGCTTAGGATTAGAAGAAGAATAGACATTTTATTAAAATGAAGACTCAGTCCCCACTATCACATATGTGATCGAGACCCACCATCGCATATGTGATCGAGACCTACCATCATATATGTGATTGAACCCCATTGAAACCCATATTGTCCCTTGATCTCTTTTGAATTATAAGAAATCCTCCTCTTCTTCTCCTCCACTACTATAATAATTATTTTTACTACCTGGTCTATAAAGAATAGACTGTTGACGTATTAATCTTGTCTTAAGAACTTTATTATTATTGCTCCCTTCTCCTATATCATCTACTTCCTCTATAGAATATGTTGAAGGCATATCTATACCGAGTAGCTTTGAGATGGACGTTTTCTGCAATTTGCATAAATTATTATCTATAGCCATCTGAATCCCAGGCACCCTGAAGTCCCTGATAAGATCTTGCGTGCTATTATTATTATTGGGAATAGTAGTATTTAGGGCGGGCTGGACAATGTGCATGTCCGATGCATTATAAATCCTGAAAAGATCTGGAAGCTTATTTGCAACTGCGAGGACTATCTCTTGGAACTTATCCTCTTTTTTGATGCCATCTGTTTGATGAATCTTATTATAGCATGTGAAAAGGCTCTTCGAGACAAAGACATAGCTGCCGGGCCCAAATATGTCTGCCATAACTGCCAGAGGTCGCCAGGCATAGATCTTCTTTGCTAAGCTGCCATCAGGAAGACCGAGCTTTATGCTGAGGTACTTTGCTATCCTTGTCGAAAGTGCCGGACCTTTGATGGTATCGATGCCGTTCTTAGTAAGGAATGCTTCGATGTCTCGATCTATCTCGATTGCGGTAGGGCTTGATTAGCGGTCCCATTCACGGATGAGTGATACCTTCATATCGAGCAATTGGATGTCCTCGATTATCGACATGTTGGGGCTATCGTGCTGCATAGCTTGGGTCCAATGTCTGGTGAAGTTGGATAGTGTTACCTGGCCGCCCTTGCGGATCTCGTTGGCCACCTTGCCTGCGTTCAGCTCTAGGTGGGTGAGATACTGTCGCGAGTGCTGACTATAAATGTGTCTTAGTGCATTGACGAGACGTTTCTGGCCTTGGCTCCTAAATACCTCATGCAGGACTGCTATCCCCATTACGTAGATCTCTTGCGAGGACAGCCTCCCCCTAAAATCCCTGTCTTGCAGCCGCCTAGCGATAGCTAGCCTATTAAAAGTCTTATCTCTGTCTTTATGATGATTCCTGCGGCCGCCATAGCTAAGCTTGGCCTGGAGGGCCTCCACCAGAGTGGTTGGTTTGCTATCCCTATCGAGTCCCTGCCTTGTTGTTCGCCCGCCTGCGCCTAGCTATATTATGATGAGTTTGTTATTGGTCTGGATAGCCTGTGCAAGTCTAAGGTCGGCAGATGGTTGCGATGGAATGCTATCTTTGTCTTTGTCTTTGTCTTTGTCTTTGTCTTTGTCGTTGTCGTTGTTATTGTCGTTGTTGTTGTTGTTGTTGTTGTTGTTGTCGTTGTCGTTGTCGTTGTCGTTGCCGTTGCTATTGCCATTGCTATGGTTGTTTGCTTCGTTTAATATCTCCAGCGAAGCCTGGGAAAATTGGGTTCCTTCTCCCAAGAGGGTGTCTATTGGGGAAGGCAGAAGTGGCTTTATGCGGCTTGTGTGCCTGTCTGTCCCGCGAGCGACCTCTTTATTGTTGACCTGGACACATTGCTTGGCAAGCTGGCTAATGAGGTGATCTGGTATGCCTTGCTTGACTAGGGATGCATGCTATTGGTCGAGAAACTTCCTGAGCTTCCTCTTGTATTTAGAGAGGGTCCCGGGTAGGTCTGCATGACCTAGCTTATTAGGCGCAGCGGGTAATGCTGTGCCTTGCCTCGATGAGCTAATAGTGTCCGTCCTTGAGGTAGACTCCGGTAGGAAGCTCGATGGCAAGTTGCTATGCCCTTTGGCGCTGGGACTCCCTTGAGGGCTAACTGTCCTCTGCGAAAGACTTTGACCCGAGCTGGCCTCTCCCGGGTTAGGGCTATTGATAGCTGGTAAGCCCCCTTGTGAACCCCTGTCATACTTGACGGCCGCTGTGTTGTCGGTGTTCAGGCCGCGATGTATAGACGACCTGAACCTCCTAGGTCGAGGACTGGGCTTGCTGGGAGAGTCGCTGGCATGGTCGGGCAACCGAATATGCTTGGCAGGCTTTGCTGTTGCTGCTGCTGGGGCTGTCGTTCTTTTTCTGCTTGCTGGTAATATTACTGTAGATCTGCTTATTGATGATGATAATGATGATGATAATGATGATGATAATGATGATGATGATGATTGCTCTATACTGCCTTCTCACCTTATTATTGCGGACAAGAGAGAGAGAGAAAGGGGTTGCTTATGATATATTAATGAACCGATAAATATAACATTATTAATAATACCCTGGGCTAATTTCCTAGGCGACTGGGGTATATTGCGCTAAAAACCGATCTAGCCTAGCCTTTTTACCTTTAAAAAAATGCATGTACTAGGCCAAGCATGCCGATCCTTTATTATGGAGCCTGTATTGCATGTGTGATAGTGTTAATAGTGTGATAGTTTAAACTGTATAGAAGGAATTATTGATTTGCGTCTAATTAAATATTAGACCTTGTATGTGGGATGTGGCTTGCTGCTTTATATATTTCGGGAAATTTAAGGGGATTATCCTAGACCTAGCCCTCCTGCATTAATATTAGAAGCTGATTAGAACTCCTCTGACTAGATCAACTCCTATCTTTATACATTATATATTTATATCATTACTATCATCATCATTATTATTATTATTATTATTATCATCATCATCATTATTATGGCCCCTGGGCATAAGAAGACCAAGGCTATATTAGAAAGGTGCCCTAGGCCTAGAGGCTGCAGGGGAGGTGTATCTTCCTCGTCGTTATCTCTAGCGAACATTCACTTAACCGGACCTTAGAACATTATACTTCGCTACTTGCAGTTAAGTTCGCCCTTGCCCGTAGCGTCCGGAAGGAGAACGTTGTCGACCCCGGCACACTCTAGCACACTACGGTTGGACTTCTCCTCTGCTATTAGCAGTAGCAGCACCTCTGCCAGTAGACTGGGCAATGACATCGGCATAGGCTCTATTGCAATAAGCCTTGCCTTCCCTGAGTCACCATCTCTAAGCCTGAATGCTTTATTATCTATTGATAGCCCCCTAGGGCATGATAGGCTGCGATGATGTATAGATTTGGACAGGCTGGGCTTATCTGGACCTCGAATTAGAGAGCGATATGGCTAAAGGGAATGTATACTAGGTATGCTCTTTTGGGCCTAGACCTTTTATATCCTATACTTATATGGCATTGATAGACTCCATGGGCGATAATGTGATGGACGTTGCCATTGCCCTAGACGGCGATATATTGCTGGATGGCGGTTCACTAGTGTTTAGCATCGATATGGAGATCGACCCGGCAGAGGAGGACGAGGGGCGGTGGCATATACGTTCAATACCTCCACCTAGTCATGGGTCCTATTATCTAGGTATAATACTTATCTCTATATAATGCATATATCAATTGACTATCTATCTTAGATAGCATGCTAAATAGGGACGATGACCTATGCGATGATATCGTTGTTATGGACGAGCATCCTCTGGATGAAGCGCACGATGAAGAACGAGCCGAGCCCCTTGCTGGCGAGCTGCCTAACCGTCAGGAAGTTTATAATTGGGTCGAGGAGGAAGACTTGGACGAAGGAGAGAAGCTGGCTCGACGTATTGTTTATATCCTTACCGCCGGCCTGGTGTCATGTCTAGCCTATCAATACGAGGACTAGGATGCATTATATCTTGTAAACTGCCGTTGCTATCTGCATCTGCGCGAGACGTGGGCCGGGACTAGTATATGGGTCAAGGGGATGTCCTTCACCGAGCGAGAGGAATAGTCATGGCAGTTCGGCCTGAACTGGTCTGTCTGGCCCCTTGATGCCTCTGTCATGGGTCTCCGTCGCGATCAGCTGCCACCGGCCAGCCGGTTAGAGGCCCAATTCGCGGGCTGGCGCGAGGGCAAAGACTGGTCTGATGCCGAGATCTGTCTCTATAAAGACGATGTGCCGGAGCGGAAGCTGGCGCCCGCGGTCCACGATATCGATAGCTTCCTCTATGTAACGAGAGACCTGCACATTCTGAGGGGCCCGCTGAACATATGCATCATGGCCCAGCCAAAAGTTCTCCTCTCCAAGTCTATCTACATCTGTGTGCCCATATGAGTAGGAGATAAGCTCAAGTAGGTCCCGATCTACCAGATCCTGCATACTGTCCTTGCGCACCAGAGGCCACGAACGGTCTATATGTTCTTTCCGCGGCTCTACGACGAGAAGCGCCGCAAGAAAGGCCCTGTCCCTTTATGGGAGGAGCAGCATAGGCTCTTCTTCGATGGCTTTATCAGGCCGAGCATCGAGAAGATTGGACTGCACTTTGTGCACTATTTGCCCGGTAGCTATGATTCTGTCCGGGCGGCGTCCCGTATTAACAAGGAGTCCATGGGCTCGGCAGCTGTGCGCGGTGCGGCCGTTGAGGTGCCCTATAGCGAGGAGAACCTCCCTATGCTATGGGACGTCATGCAGGAGGCGCTCGCTTGAGCGGAGCGCGACAGGGCAGCGGACGGGCTCCAGCACGGCGGCGGGAGTGCATAGGAAACTGACGATGCTAGTAGGCTGTGGCAGTTTGGCGATGCCATCTTCCTATGTAGCTATAAGGATACTAAGCTATGGCACTAGTCTTCTGGCAGTAGCATCGCGGAGGTGTTAGAGGACTTCCGTGCTAAGTGCAGCATTGTCAATATTGAGCGGGGGTCGACGCCGGGGGCGCTGGGAGCCGGCGGTCGTAGTAGTAACGGCCCTGCTCGCGACGATGATGACAGGACGAAATCGATGCCGTGGAGGCAAACGCAATAACTTATCGATGTGGCCTCTGAGTTCCTGCTAATGAGAAGCGGCCATACCGCTCTGGCGAGGCGGTGCTGCTAACATAATACCTTGCGGTTTCTCTATGGCTAGTCTGGGGAGGCTCTGCTCGGGAAGGATGTCTCGGGAATGGAGGAGGCGGCAAGCGGCAGCGAGGGCGATGCCTATAGCGACCAGGATGAGGCGGATGATAGCTGGGAAGAAGAAGATGATGGGGGGGAGAGTGAGCATGACCATGACGAAGATGGCGGCTGGGCTAACCTGTCAATGGCCCTATATGGAAAGGAGAGCGAGGAGTCCTAGGCGGCAGGAGAGGAGGAGGAGGGTTGGAAGCCTCCCCGGATCCCGCGCGCTGCCACGACTGAGTACCCGGTGCACACCCTATGGGACTCCATCTCCATCATGTCAGAGCCCAGGAGGACTAGCTCTATCTTTAGGCAAGGCGTCTCATACGTACAGTCCTATAGCGTGGAGGAGGGCAACTTCAACGTGGCCGCCGTCTGGGCCTTCTCGCACCCCAATATCTTCAACCTCGCCCATAGCGACGAGGCCTGGGCGGCAGTGGCCAGGGAGGGCAAGATCAAGGCCAGCCGCCAGGACGCGGAGCGGGCGCTATTGCAGTCGATTCAACGCATGGCTAGCAACCTCGAGGACCTGTCCCGGGGTTATGGCTGGCGGGTGGAGCTGCGCATCATGACAACACTCGCAGCTCAGCTGCGGCCAGCAGAGGAGGCTTGGTGGCGGCTTGTTCGGCGAGCAAACCAACTATCTAACGGGCCAGACGCCGTTGCTGTGATGCCGGACCGCGATGCCTTCTATGTGCTCGAGGCCGGTAACTTCAACGCCTTCGTGCGGCAGAATATAGATAAGCATCTGCGGCTCATGGACTATATCATGTCGTACTGGGCGCAAGACCTCTCTACCCCATAGTCGGCGGCATCTCTCTATGCCATCGTGGTGCTGGCACTCCGGCAGTTTATCAACCATTAGCAGCATGCGCTCGCCAGGATACTGCACGCACCTCTTGCGGCCCCTGCTGCTGGGGGTAAGATCGGTCTTGATATGGCTCGCTCTAGGGCGCAGCGGGGGTTTGCCTTCTTCCCGAAAGACGTGGTGGATTGGCACGAGCTTCGGCTCCATGACTGGGCCATGGACCTAATTTAGGTGCCGCAACTCGTCATCAAGGCGCATTGGCTGGAAGAGGCCTTGCTGCGGAAGTCCAGGCACCTTATCGATTAGGTGATTAGCCTCGCTATTAGCAAGGATATATGCACCTGGAAGCAGGCCGAAGACGTCCTCGGCATCCTCTCGCAGCTCTTGATTCGCAGCTATAAGGAGGCGGCATACTAGGCGCTGTTCCCCACGAAGGGCAGAAGAAGAGTGCTGGATATGGACGTGTTCGAGTTTACCCTGGCTGGCGTGCGTGCCGAGTCGAGAGCCGTGCAGGGTAGAGATTGCAATCCTCCGGGGAACCACCGCTTCTTTATTAAGCATGTGTCGACCTATTTTGCCTGGGCATGGACTCTTGCCGATAGCGACATTAGCTGTGCATACCTCGAAAGCCAGCATTTCCGAGTGGAAGCTAAGAGGGCTATTAAGGCGTTCGAGCAGCTTAGCCGTAGCCCGTTCATCATAGCACAACGCTTCTTATCTGTGCTGTATTATTGCTTCTGCTAGCAAGTGCTCTGTTTTCCTAACCCCGATAAGATTAATAGTGTTATGTCTGTAACTGCTAAGAATGGCAGCTGTATAGTTCTCTGCACCTGCATTATCAAGCTGTGCATAATTATTCCTGACGATGCTAAGCTGATGGATACCGTCGCAGCCATTGTATTAGCCTAGGATATAAATACCCACCCATATCAGAATACCTATCTATCTTATATAATCTATTCCATTAACTAGATTCGTAGATATTTATATTTACCTTTATCTAGAGATGAAGCTATAATAAATACTATATAATACGAGGTTTTTAATAAATATCCACTACTCGACGGCATTAAGTCATATTGCGCTTAGGATGCTTGAATCCTTCCATAATTATGGAAATATTATAACGGCAAAATTAGTTGTAAAATAGCGCAAGGGATTGATGGTCAAATCAAAAGCAAAGTGCGCAGTCGTCCTAGTCCTCTAATTACTAGGGCAAAGGGTAATAATATATGGTCTTAGGCCCTTGTTGGATAGTTATATAGATTATAAGTTTTTATCTAGATGATCTATAGAAAAGCTTCTGAAAAGAGAGATTGCGCAGTGGATCTCGATCTAAGCACTTCTCTTTTGGCTTCCGTTCATGTAGGGAGGTCTATTGTTATTTAAAGAAAAACCAATAAGTTCCATTTAATTTATATTTAAGGGCAATAGCTTAGATTAGGTAGGTTAGTGTTTGTCTATTTATTTAAATTAGATTATTCGATAATCGATAACCTTAATATCTTATATTTCCAGCGTCGAGCAATATGCCTACCCTATAGGTCATGCAAGCTATGACAGCCACACAAGCCGAGCTACGTAACCTAATGAACGAGGTTGCCAGCATGAAATAAATAATCTAGAAGCTTAGGTGTGCAGGGAACGATGAAGGAACCAAGGCAGCTATAGTATAATATGCATATCTTGAAATTAGTTTTATGCATGATTCCCCGACTTATCTCTTGACATGCCCACTCAATGCCAGGAAGGAGAAGTCGCAGAATCCGACGTCCAGGGTGAGACGACCGAGCTGCAGCCTGCCGTGGGAGTCTACCAAGAACAGGGCGTGCCTATGGAGGAAGAGATGGAAAGGCCTATATGGTACGCAGGTTCATGTTATATTAATACGAGATACTGACCAGACTTGCTTAAATGCGGGCGGGCTTCAAGAGCTGCCGCTTAAGGCAGACGTCTAAAGTTATCAAGCTCCAGTGCATCTATTGTTTAGTATCCGGCATAGGCTTTTAGTCCAGTTGCAGAAGCATCTAGAGTAAGCATGCTATATCTATGGATAGAAAGAGATGCAAGACATTCTATGAGAGCGTGGCTGGGACTGCGCTGAGGCCGTATAGCTGGACTCCTAGATGGAGGAATTTCTCTATCGATCCTAGACTTTCCATATAGAAAGTAGCAATAAGGAGATTGAGAAGCTGTTTCGATCAGTGGCTAAGATTTAATATGCCATAGTTTATTATATATGCACCGACTTAGCAGGGATAAAGAAGTTCCTACTTAATGCTGACGACCTTATAAAGATCCTGGATGTCGATGAGCACTATATGGCTATTAATAGGCTTTGTCTAGATGTTGAGAGAGCACTTATTGAATTAAGCCAGGATAAGGGCTCCTTGCAGACCCAGTTGCATGCGAAATTATTCCGGTTTGCCTATGAGCGAAAGAGGCTAGATGCACTAGAGGAGATGGCTGTCGCCGAAATGGAAAAGGATATAAATAAGTGTCAGGATGCAGTAGTATTAGAGGTGATGGAGGCTATGAAGAAAGCTGAGAAAGCTATTAAAGAGGATATAAGGTTTTAAGACTGAGAATAGGATGATGATAGTGTGGGTATAGTTATTTTAGTCGACTTAGGATTTAGCTCTAGCATGGATATAGCTAAATTGAGATAAAAACTAAGAGTTTAGACTAATAATCCTAATAGGGGCTATGAATAATATGCTTCTCTGAAGGGAAGGGATCGAAGCGGAGTCCAAACGAAAGGCAGTAGTTAATGATGCTAATATTCTAGTTTTAAATGCAATTATATATAATAAGCTATAGAAGATAGTGACTTAAGACTTTTATTCTAATTCGAAGTGTAAAGGACCTCTACCCCAGGGGAATATTAATGAACTACTTGCCAGTATATAGCAAAGCCGGGGTTAATATTCAATGCTATGTTTAGAACCCTCCTGCTTGAGTAGGTCTAGCAATCTTCTCCTTGCACCGGGATCGGATGCATTCTCTCTCGAAAGGAAGGGCATAGCAAACTCTTCAATCAGGTTGTAAATTGTATTAATGTCTTCTATCTTTATATCTTGCCTAAAACGATGGATGAAAAGGATACTTCCAAGAGACTAACGACTCCAATAGCTAGATAGATGAACCCATTCTCTGTCCTTAATAGAGGTCTTTAGTAGTAAGAGTTGGGCTAAAGGGTTCTCTAGGTCACTGGAAGGTAGGTTATCATTATCCCCGCTGCGATGGTTGCTGTCATATACCTTTGCGACCAGCTCTAGGCCAAAGAGTGAAGGGATATTGCATGGGTCATTGCCTTCAAGAGTGAAAAGGGGATGCGTCCTGGGCATAGCTACCTTAACCATTGGAGGTTCATGCCGAGCAACCTGGTCATGGCGGCAATTTATTTGGACGCCGATGAACTTGGAAGTCCTATCGGCTAGGACAACCTTGGAGAGATGACTGTGTTGACCAGGTTCGTCGATCATGCTCCCGATGGTGTCTCTATAGTATCCTAGGTAGTCGATGGCGTTGCGGTAGGCTGTGAGGGTGATGTCAGTGGAGTGGCGAGGTTCATAGTTGGCTCCTAGCCTCATGACTGCAACAATTGGGCCCTTTTAGATGAACTCGCCCTAAGTATCCCTAATTAGGGTTGGGATTGTACCATGGATGGCTTGATTTGTCGTGATATTGCGGGGCGGGATATCTAGATCTAGGAACTATATTTATAGGGTATTTGGATTATTATGTCTTCCACGAAGGACGTTGCCCTTCACTTGACGTAGGTCATGGCCAATGTAGCCGTTGCCGGGGATGTATAAGAGGTTGTCGAGGACTGGGTGGAAGTAGTCTGTCACCTTGTGTATATCCTTCTTGGAATCCACCCATATAAGGGATAGTCGCTTTTTATCCATGGGAAATAGAATAGCGAGGTAGTGTTTGGGAGAAGGCCGGTTGGCGAAGTTATCTTGAGTATATTCTAGGAACTTGCGGCAGAGGAGCCGATGGGTCTGCTAGTCTGTTTGCTGATACTCTAAGGAGTAGTAGGCGGCTGAAAGGTAGGCGATGCAGCGGCGAGCATTGGGGGAACCATAGATTGTATAAAGGGGGGCGGGAAGATCCATCTTGGGAGCGAGGCTGGTTAAGGTCGTGGGGGGATATGTCCGAGAAGGTAGGAGTTTGTGTTTAATTGATAAAGTTGAGGTGGGGTGGATGGTTGATTTATGGTATATTGGATTTTTCAGGGGCTGCTACTATCTATTCTATTTGGAGTGTGGCTTGGAAACCTGACCGGGATTTTAGCTGGGGCTGGCATCTGCAGAGCTGAAATCGAAAAAAACCCCCATTGATATCTACGGGCTTAGTAATAAGAATAGTAGTCCTAGCGCTAAGCGCTAGTTATTTATTAATGATTATAAATATGATATAGATGTTTGGCGATGAATTATATAGGCATGGTCAGCGTAATAATTAGGAATAACTGGCAAGGTTGGTGGAAAGTTGGGGTTTTAGTAAGATTTGATGATGGTAGGGATGGAGTAGGGGGCAAGGTTGGGGGATAGGGGGTTGGGCACGGCTTAAAGCTAAGCAGCCCCTAGAAATTTTAGGGCGGCAGTTTCTCCACTTATAACTACTAGCTGGATTAGAAGGGCGACGAACAAGGACGACAAATAAGGGCGACGAATAAGGACAACGAATAAGGACGATAAATAAGGACAATGAATAAGGATGACGAATAAGGACGATGAATAAGGACGACGAACAAGGACGACGAATAAGGACGATGAATAACAACGATAGACAATAGATGATGGATTTAATTTGATGATAATGAGATGGCTCTGACGACGAGTTGCTCGACTTACTTGATGATGATCGATGAATTGAGAGGGAGGCGGCGATATTGCAGGATCTAAGTGGATATGCAAAGAGGCGTTGCAAATAAGATATGGAGGAGTGCTAGTGGGGGTATTGGGATAAAGCATGAAAGAGTGGGAATGGGCTGCTTGCATTGGATGGTTGAATTTATGCAGGCTAAGGTTCCTTATTGGCGCAGATGAAAGCGATGGGTTATAGGCTCGGCGTCCTCATTTGGCTTTTGGGTTGGGTTCAGAGGCTAGGGGAGGTCTATGTTCAGGGCTCTTTGTAGGTGTCTTTTACTCTTTAAAAGCTAGTAACTCCTGGTCCTTAGATGTTGATGTCTCTCTTTCTCTCTTTCTCTTGCTCTTTCTTTCTTTCTCTCTTTCTCTTGCTCTCTCTTTCTCTCTTTCTCTTGCTTGCTCTCTCTTTCTCTCTCTCTCTCTCTCTTTCTCTCGCTCGCTCTCTCTTTCTCTCTCTCTCTCTCTCTTTCTCTCGCTTGCTCTCTCTTTCTCTCTCTCTCTCTCTCTTTCTCTTGCTCGCTCTCTCTTTCTCTCTCTCTCTCCCAGTCTCTCACTCTCTCTTACTCTCTCTTAAGTCTGAGGCAGGAGTAGAGGGTAGTGTGTGTAGGAGGAGCGGGTGGCAGTTGGGTGAGAAGGGTGATTGGCGTGGTGTTGTCTAGGTAACTAAGCGGTTGCTATGTCATGGTGGCTGGCTGGCGGTGCTTAGGGGTGTATTTAAGGCCTAGGTGGCGGTGGAGGGTTAGTTGGTTTACCTGTAACCTTAACCTTAACGCAAAGGCTGAGTTTTGGTTTGACCTGGGAAGTCTTGGGCAAAGTGGTAGTTGTGGAGGCATAGGGAGAGGGAGAGGGAGAGGGAAGGTGAAGTTAAAGTAGAAGAGCTTAGGACTTAGGGCTTATAGCAAGTGCGATAGTAGGTTATCTGATGATAGGGATTGACTGATTGAGCAGAGCGGAGGGAGTTTGGGCAGGCAGTTGGCGGAAGGAAGCTTGAAAGGTGAAGGTGAGGCTAATTGTAGGTCTAAGCCTGAGGGCTGAGTGTAAGTGTTAACCCTAGGTATGAGTGTTAACCCTAGGTGTGAGTGTTAACCCTAAGTATGAGTGTTAACCCTAGGTATGAGTGTTAACCCTAGGTGTGAGTGTTAACCCTAGGTGTGAGTGTTAACCTTGGGTGTGAGTGTTAACCCTAGGTGTGAGTGTTAACCCTAGGTGTGAGTGTTAACCCTAGGTGTGAGTGTTAACCCTGGGTGTGAGTGTTAACCCTAGGTGTGAGTGTTAACCTTGGGTGTGAGTGTTAACCCTGGGTGTGACTTTAACCCTAGGTGTGACTTTAACCTTAACCCTAAGGCAGTTTAGGGTTAGGGGTAAAGAGAGAGTGAGTTAGAGGTAGAGAAGAAAAGAGAAGAAGTTTAATAGGGTGAGGTGTGAGGTGTGGAGGTGGGAGAAGCAGCTGGGTCTGTTCATAGGGTGACCTGTGTAAGTCGGGACCCGAGAGGGAGGGAGGGAGGGAGAGAGGTTGGTTTTAGTCCTGATGTCTTGGGGTAGTGCTAGACAGAGCGACAAAGGGTTGAAAGTGGATGATGTTCTCGGTTAAAGAGTGTGTAGTTGTAGTTGAAAGAAGGCGGAACTTGGCCCTAACTCCAAATTCCAAATCGCACGCAGTGGGTGCGAAATAGAATCCTATATAAAATGAAACCACGCTATTGACGACAGGGGGTAGGCGCGAATTAGAAATGGGGGGTTGGTGCGAATTAAAACCCGATTATAAATATAGATGATATTAGTACC